>JAABOM020051912.1:0-15642 GCA_011800125.2 Solanum clarkiae | reverse complement strand
ATCTCAACTAATACAACCATCAATTAATTTAAATTATATAATATATGTGTAGGTATTAGTTACATATTTTTGCATGTTGTACATTGATAAAAATCAATTGAGATAGTCAAATTTATTTACTTATTCATTTGTTAAAAATGTATATTAATTTATTAGCTCACTAAAAAATTAAGATATGAGAAATTAGCTTACTAGTTTATTTTAAACCTTGTATAACTAAACCATGCATAACTAAACTCTGCATATCTAAACTCTACATAACTAATACCTGCATAACTAAATCCTACATAACTAATACATGCATAATTCTAACTAGTAACCAAATGGCCCCTTATAATGGTAGGTTGAAATGATGGGCGAAGGAATAGGCTTTGTTGACCAATATTCTATACACACACTCACACACACACACACACACACACACACCCCACACACACACATACACACACACCCACCCACCCACACACACACACACACACACATACACACGTACACTATATTAAAAGTGTAAAGACCCTTGAAATGTTGTTTGAACTTTTGACCCTCATTAAAAGAATTTGTTTTAGGTAAAAATGTCTTTTCACTATTTTTTAAAAATTAGTATTTAGTTATATTTATAATTTTTTACTTTTCAAGTATATGGAAAGAATTGATAAAATAAGAACCTCTAGCCATGAAAAAACTCCTAAATATTCCTTATTTGACACACTTCTACTTTTTTCTTATTTGAATTAAGAAAATACCTTATCGTCACTAAGGAAAATTGTAATTTACCTTGGATTCTAATTAGTGATAGAATCTTTATATATAGAACGTTTATAAATAAAATAATTTATCAAAATTAGTGAATTATTTATCTTTTTATAAGTTCATATATAAGTTTAAGCTTTCTTTGTAATATTTGTTATCAAACGAGATACATGTTTTGATCACGCACAAAGCGCGTACAGCAAGACTAGTAAAAAAAAGAAGGAAGAAGCTAGGGCGAACGAAATCGAATAAAAAATCAAATCAAATTGCAAATGGAGTCAAATTAAAAAAGAAATTGACTAATAATTTGATTTGACTTGATTTAGTATAAAACAAAATTCGATTATACTTGGATTGGTTTAATTTTAACTTTAAAAGGTTAATCTGACACCAAATCAACGCAATATTTTATATAATATTTAAAATTTATTTTACACACTAGAAAAGATTACGATTATCTGGTGATACTAATTTAGGAAATCATGGGGAACACAATACCCTAGTTACTTCTCTCACTGATTTCACAACACTTGCTTCTAGTTTAGGCTTATTTTCTTGCAATTATAACCCCCTACCCTCAAGAGATAAGCATGTTAGTTCATTCAACTTGCTCGTAATACTCCACGTCTAGACCATATTCACCGTGGTATTCTATCCTAACCTTTGTTAGGTTATATATCTTGACAACAAATGCTTAAACCTTCAAAAACGAGGTGTAGCTTGGGCGATATAAACTATTAATGAAATGAGGCTCAAGATCTATGTACTAGTCAAATGCATAATTCCTTTTAAGGAGTGGATGAACTATTTGACGAGATAATCTCCATAGGTCCTAGCATTATTACATGTCTTCACAAAGTTCACAACATGTTGCTTTGGATTTTCTCTGCCCTTGAACTGTTGAAATTTGGGAGGTTGATAACCGACTGACATTTTAAGGCTATCAATCCTTGCAGTATATAACTTAGCATACATATGGGAAGACTTGGTAGAGACTTCATGTTTATATTTTGTGGTCCCTTCAATAAACTCCTTTAATTAATCAAGTGGAAGCATCCCTTCAGCAGAAACCAACATCTCCTTGATAGGTGGTGCTTGCTTCACAGGATTTCCAATCTCTTGAATTTCAATCCCTTCCCTGGTACATGGCTGGATTCCCTATCTAGTAAGTTGTCCACCTTTTCCATCAACTTATCGATGTAAGACTCTTGGTGTTGCACATGCTTAGTCAATCCTTCAATCCTCTTTGCCAGATTTGCAAGTTGTTCCTCCATGGATGAAGCATTAGTTGTCGTCGCTTGTATAATTGTTGGAGGTGTTGAAGAGTAGCATAGATTATTGTGAAAGTTGATCTTCATAGGGCTCACATTACGCGATGCATATGGAGAAGATCCATTGAATGAGTCGTGGTCCTCCTTTGTGGTAGAGTTCTTGGAACCAGAGACCTCAAGTATAGCCCAAGTCTACTTGATCTTCTCAGCATCACTACTTCCTCCATCTGAAGCATTTGAAGAGGACTTCGCTCTTCTTAGGGCTTGAAATCCAAAATCAGGTGTTGGAATTGATGAAACTCAAAGTGTTTGTTGTCCTAGAATAGTGTCTTTGCCCCTTATAACCGCTCAAACACTTTCAAAAGTAACATCAAGGATTCTCTCTACTTCAACAGAGAACTTAGAGTCAACAACCTTTGAGAAAGTGGATTAGGAGATCTTCTTGGAAGCCATTTTAATATTCTTTGATACTAGAAAAGTTGAGATGAGAGGTAGAGATTGTCCCACTAGGCATGCTAAAATTTGTATGACAATGAAATTTGCATCGAGAAATAATAATCAAGAAACAAAAAAATATTACAATAATTATAGTATTTTATTTCAAGAAGTGTGTTCTACAATCTCTATGAATCTACTGATTCGCCTTTTCAAATATAAATTCAAGGACTCTTTAACTTGATCCTAGATCTTGTGGAACATGATGGGTTTGATCTTGACTTGTATTTGAATTCAAGGTCTTTTGGGCTTGATCTTGAATTTGGTAGTCTTGACTTGATTTATGAATTTTATGAAATTGAACTTGAACTTGATATGGACTTATTCTTGAACTTGATCTTGACCTGTACTTCAATCCAAGAGCTTTCGATCTTGTACTTGAATTTGGTGGTCTTGATCTTGATGCGTTCTTGAACTTGAATACTTGATTGCTTGAATTCTTGAACTTGTTGCTTGAAGAGAAATATGCGCATTTAATATACGAGATCTCTTTGGCTTCTTGTTAGAATTGTTGTTGTGAGTTCTGAATTATGAGGACCCCTCTATATAGTTGTAGAATAGAGGAGTTATAATGGAATCAGGCTTTCTTCCGGCCAACCAGATCTAAGGTAACATGGTGCAAGAAAAGTGATAGGGATAGGTTTCCTTTTCAGTGACATGACAATATTTGATTGGCTGGAACACATGTAACACCCGCTAAAATTACTAAAATACCTATAGGATGAAATCATACACATAACGCGTCTTCCCAAGATCTAATGGAAAATTCAAGATCGGATTTGCTACCAACATGAATGATTGAGTGGAAAAATAGTCTCGGTTGGATTTTAGAACGATCGAGTCAAAAGATAATTTTTTGTAGTTAATTCCGAACTACTGTCGGTGTGTGTCTGAGCCGCGACATGCCTGGGATGTGGACCTACACTTATTTTATTTAAATTTTTTCGAAGAGAATTAGAAAAATTGATTGAAAAGCGATTTACGAAAAATTACACATAAAACACATTTGAGTTTTCAGTCAAAAAATGTACTAGTGCACCCCAGTCCGCGTCATGGACTGGGTATTCTGAAGTTGAAATTTTTTCTTTTAATTTAAGAGGCATTCCAATAATTTCTCAACCTCTCCTAAACTCAAAATACGATCAAATTAGGTCTTTTTGAGGCATAAATAGGGTCTTAAACCCTATTCTAAGTCTTTTTATAAACACTTGAACTATTAGGGATTGAGAGAGAAGAAGAGAAAAGCTTGATTAGGGGGAATTCAAGGAGGATTTTTGAAGATTGATCATTAAAGCTTCATTCCAGGTATGTAAGACTAAACTAAAAGCATGAGATTATTCTCTCTTGCCCAATATATGGTCTTAGAGGTGAATTGAAATTTTTTGAGTCTACATACATGATTCTTGATTATTTTCTTGAGAAATTATATTTATTATATGTATTATCATACGTTGATGATCATCACAAACTTGTCTTCTTGAATTGAATATTTTTCATGAGATTGTATAAACCCTATATATTAATTGTCAAAAGCATGCATGAAAGAAGACAAGGATTGAGTCTAGAGTCTTAATTGAGAACGTTGATAGTGGTTGTGAATGTGAATGTGAGTATGATGAGATGTTGATAGTACATGATGGTCCACGAGTTTCCATAAATGAACTCTAATGATTTATCTATTCGATTGTTCCCTAACGATTATTCTAAGCCCTGAGCTATGAGATGTTGATTGATGAGATGATGAGATTCCCTATGAGATTGATTGAATGATAAGTGCCTCCATTAGGCCAATTTGAGATGAGTTGATGTTCCTTGTCCAAATGATACTAAACTATGAGAAATCTTGATGTTTGATGTTTATGAGCTTGTTGAGTCCTAAGAGGAGTATTGAGCACCGAAAATGAGTAAGAGTGAGTCTCACTCGCACTCATTAACTACGTGGCCAACGTAGGAGAGGATTGGAACCTGAGAGTGGATGTTTACTTAGTCCCAAAAGAGGACTTGATGTTATTATGGATCCACAGATGCATGCCCTTTTCCCCTACAAGGTACTGGGCGGATGACACAATAACATCACTTTGTTGTATCATCATCAGCTCATAGGTGATGGGTGTAGGTCTGAGAAACTCCCAGATAAGTTCCATCTTGATAGTACTATGATGTTGATGTGATGGTACGATGTGATTGATATTGATGAGTCATTGTCTACTCTTTATTCTTGCTTTAAATAGACATTTGACAGCTTGATTGATTATCTTTCCGAGTTGATGTTGTTTCATATTAGTCTACCTATTTTTGGTTTCACTCAACTATGTTACATACCAGTACATTCCATGTGCTGATGTCCCCCTTTAGGAATGCATTATTTCATCATGTAGATACAAGGTTTGGAGATCGTCAATAGGCGCATCGTTTAGGATTTGAGACGTTCAGCTGATTGGTGAGCTTCACCTACTTAAGAGGATTCATTATATTTATTTCATCTTGCTTTAGAGTTAGACACTTATTAGCTTTATTTTGATTGAGGTAGCCATAGGTTTGTCATTAGCACCACCTGATAGTGATAGAGGCTCTATAGACTAGAGTCAAATGTTGATGTAAGATTGTGAGCTAGTTCTTCCTAATAGTCTTTTATTATAATATTATTTTGAGACTAGATGATGTGCCCATTTACTTCCTTATGTCTTCCACTGATTAGTAGAATGTATGAATAAAATGAGGCCAAGTGGTTCGCTTGGGGACTAGCAATAGTCTCTTAGTGCCGGTTACGTCTAGGGAACCCTCCTGGGGTATGACAAACTTGGTATCAGAGTATCAGTTCAAGAGTCCTGGGGAGTCTATGAAGCCGTGTCTAGTAGAGTCCTTATTATTGGTGTGAAAAGCTCTATATCCATGATTTGGAGGCTATAGGATAGTTAGGAATTGTTTCCCTTCTTTCAGATTCCAAATCATGCAATAGAACAATTTCCTAAGAAGTCTATAATGATTCTTGCGATGCTCTAAACCTTTCGACTATGCCTCAACCACGAGGTGATAGAGACAGTAATGTTCAAACTCTTACCAATGAGACATCCTGCGATAAAGTAATTAAAATGGTAGAGAGACTGCACCAAGATTGAGAGAAGCCGACCAATGTGCTATGTTGATTGACTAGAAGGAGTGCACCATTATTCATATGAATCGTGCATTTCAGTTAGCTCTAGATGTATCCAGACCCTTTTTTTTTAAATCTTGCTTTCAATGATATATATGAGAGAGAAACTTATGTCTCAAAGGAGTTTAATGTTACCAACTAAGAGTGAGACGTGAGGGCTTATAAACCCTGAGTAGAATTGAATAATCCTAGAGTTAGAAGGATGATGATGGAAAGAAAGGGACAAGATAGAAAGAGTGATAGTTTATTGAGGATCGTAGTTAAAGTTACATCCCTATTAGGTAACTAGTGAGGTGATGAGTCAATTGCCATAAGTTTGATGAAAGAGTCATAAGTACCCTATGATTTTCATGATGAAGTATGGAGGAGGAATTATTGTTAGAGTATGATGGAGCGTGCTCAAACTGTAAGGAAGTTTATGTTGATGTGTTGTATTATTCATACTATTGAGGGTGAAGTGTAGATGTTGAATATGAGAAAAGAGTTCTCTCAATGTGATAGATCTAAATTAGTCTTATGATTATAAGTGAGAGTTCATGAGATTCATCGAGCTATTGACTTAGTCAGATAAGAAGATATGATTGAATAAGTGAGTGGTACTGAGTTGTGAGGAAGAGATGTGTTGATCGAATACTCTCTATGAGATTTTAGTAGGCTTGTGTTCCATAAGTTTTTACCTAGTAGTTGTAAGTTGGTATTATAGAGGTGTGTGATAGATGCACATGTTAGTACTAGACCCTAAGCTTGAATTTTGAGGAGTAGTGTTAAAGAGGAGATAGCATCATAAGATTGATAGTCTTAGTTGGAGATTTGCTCTAAGAGGCTTGCCATAGTGTATGTTCGAGGAGAAGATGTTGACTCTTGAGGAAGTGATGCTACGGGCAGGGTGCAAGAGAGTCGAGAATAACTCAATAGATAAGAAAAGGCTTGAGATATCTATCTATGATTGTTTAAAGATGTGTGAAGCTCTAAGTTATGACTGCTATAGGATATCTAGATAGTATATTTGAGTTGTCGATATGGAGTAGGCTGATGTAAGTAATCTTTGTTGCCACAAGTAGCTAAGTCGATTTGGGCATATAGATAGATGATTATGATCTTTCCATGATAGTCTAAGTCTCTACCAAATGAGATTAGGGGGGGGGACAAGAGTCGAAAGTCTGCAGGCAAAAAGAGGAGATTAGATCGTAAGAGATTGGGAAGTAGTTATGTACCCCAAAAGAATGGAAAATATAAAGAGATTTCCTTAGAGACAGGAAGGAGCTGAGAGAGATATCGTTGAAAAGGAGTCTGAATGGCTAGTTAAATGTATACGACTATAGTATAACATAAGAGTTTAAAATATTCTTGTGGGTAGTGATTCTATGACTGAGTTTAGGTATATGCTTATAACCTAGTAGAGAAAATTGATTCCTAAATTTAGAGAGAGGACCTTGAGAGCTAAGGGGCAGATGAGGAAAGGGTAAACCAAAGTAGACTTTGAGTCTTTGATAGTGATGGGCTGATTAATATGAGATATCAACTCTTTTCCATCTCATATGATCTTTACCCTTCAGTTGAGGTGATACTTTATTCCCCTCAGGTGTATGACTGTCGCACCTATGGCCTTGTCCCATGGATTCCATGTTGATTCCTGTTCATGCTGAGTTTTGAAGATGAGAAATGATGAATTTATTCATTAATCTTGATCTTACCCCACGAATCCAAGAGTTTCTAGTCCTATGTTGAATGAGATATTACCTGAGTTTTACACTACGTATAATTCTGTGAACTCAGAATGAGTCTTGATAGACAAGAGAGATTATAATCTATAGATATTCTCAGATAGGATTTCTCGATCAAATCATGCCAATGATCTTTCATTCCAAGATCTTCGAGTAGTCCATCTTTCCAGTATTGATAGAAGAATTAACGATAGTGGACGAGTTATGGGTGATGGGAGTGAAGGAGTGCTCCTGAGTTGTGATAATGGAGTTGAGTTCGTATCGTCGAGCTGGTATTCCTTTTGAGCCTCTGCGTGCTTGAGTATGCAAGTCCTTGATAGTATTTGTGCCTAATAATGATGTTGGAGATAAAGTTTAAACTCTAGACATTGTGTTCAAAGTCTATTCATGAGAATTACTATTCAAATAAATTAGTATTTGAGTTCTGATGATATTTGTGCTTATTTTGCATGAAGAGGTAGTAGTTTGAGGTTTCGATAAAGGGAGAGATGATGAGTTCCTCCAGGTCCAAGCAGTGATACTGATAATAGTAGACTAAGGATGATGATAGATGAGTAGGAGTGATTGTATCCTTATTATGATATAGGTGTTAAACTTTTGTCATGTAGGGATGAGATAGAAAGGAAGACAGAGATAAAACCTTATGGTAAACAGTAGACAGGTAAGAATATATTGGTATGACTTTGAGTGAGAACTCATTGCATGGTGGAGGTAAAAGTACTAAGTAGGCTTGAAAATTCTAAGATATAGTTGAAGTGGTTAGAGTAATAGGCTTGAATTCGGGGCTGTTGTTATGCGAGTATTGATGATAGACTAGTAAAGACAACATAATAAGGGCTTGAGGAAGAGTGGTGAGGTAGTGAAGAGGACTACTGATCTTTCAATGAAAGCCCCTGTGTCAGTTTAGAGTTGAGTATTAAGGATTAGCTTTGTATGAGTATGATCATTTCGTGAATGGCACCATGAGGCTTAGAAGTTGTCACGATCCAACCGTAGGGCCTAGATGTGACACAGTGAATGAGGAACCCAAAGGAACCCCAAACAAGCCTCTTAGCATATCAATCACACATCCTTGGTCGCGGAAGCAAAATAACAACAACAAGAGATATAAATAAGGGAAAAGGGACTAAGGGAAGTCTTGATATTTATAAATCATAAAAGAGACAAAACTCAAAGCATATGTACATCAATTGTTCCAACAAACCTCTAAACATAGATTGGAGCGGGGCCTAAGAAACTTTTCGGGCTCACCCTCATAGTATCAAGTGCTCAACATAAAGAGATATCCAATAGTAAGAGTAGCATAGCTAATGTCCCAGGACTTGACGACTCACTAAAGCACCGAACTAGCCACGTGGAGAATGATCAAGAGGTTCTATGGTTCGGACATAGTAATATCATGTAGGTATAGAGTATGCATTAGTACGCTTGAATGTACTAAGTATGTAGGTTGTAATACAACAAGGCATAAGGCAACATAGTCAAAATGCATAGTCATGAGGTAAGTATAATATCAATATGATATATATAATCAATGCTTGAAGTAAAACATGCTTGTAAATAATATAACTTGCAAATATAGGTTACATGTGTAGGAAGAGACCATAGTCATACACCAAGAACCTATTACTTGGAATTAGTGGCATGTTACCCCCTAAGTGAGATGGTCAAAGTATCTACCCCTCAACATGGTAGTATGGGTATTTCACCCCTTGATAAGGTGGTCAAGGTATCTAACCCTCAACATGGTAATACGGGCATGTCACCCCCCGACAAGGTGGTTACGGTATCTACCCCTCAACATGGTAGTACGGGCATGTCACTCATCGAGAAGGTGTAGTCAACTTGCAATACTATAGATACTTTTTATGAATTCAATACATACATATAATCCCTTAATCATCATAAAGTTACTTGACTTATAAACCATGTAATAGACCATCAATAACTTGAGAATCCTTGTCAAGACATTTTATCAAACACTTGGTGGGTGTGCAATGCTAGTTCAAAATCATGCAATTCAAGAGTGAAATAATGTGAGAAAATTTAATTTAAATCAGCCCATCAATTCATAGTAAAACCTTAATGTAAGATACCTTGAAATCTATCATCAAATCTCAATAACAGATCATAGTTTTATAGCCCAAAACATGCATAGCCACAATGGACAAACCATCTCATAGTATAAGCTTGAGATAGATAAACATTTGTTTTCAATCAATATTTCATAAAATCCAACATAATTTATAATAATAATCCATAATAAGTAATACCTGCAAGTAATACAACTGAAAATATGCAATCTTGCACAAAAAGGAAGGTTGGGCACCATGGGTGAAAGGACCCAATGGTTGAAACCCACATACCTTAAACTTAGATTTTATTGATGTAGACGTGAAGGAGACTTGAAGCTTGAATGGATTTCTTGAGATCCGGTTAAGCTTGAGATACTTAAATTTGGATGAAATATTTGGTTAAGTATTAGAGAGGGTTTTGAGAGTGTCTTCAGTGATATAGAGTTGAAAATGGCTAAGTATAGGTATTTTCACGCATATGAGGGAATGGCGCCAAGAACCTAATGTCCTAGGGAGCAGAAAAAATTAAGGAAGTCATAACACTACTTCGCGATAAGTCCGCATCGTGGAGCCATCGTGGACAAACACTAGAATTGAAAATTTTTGGAAATCATTTTTTTGCTACGAGTCCTCTAAAATCGGGGTTATACCTATTTTCCACTCAATTATTTCTCCTAATCACGAATATGAAGTTAAATTTTTGATATCACGCACGAATTTTTAGATATATAGAAATTACGATTATGAGCATTTCGAAGCACATTATTGGGGCGTTTCAATATCTCCCCCTTGGGAACATTCGTCGCCAAATGTCAAAGAAACATACATAAAAGGAGTAATCATGAAGATTTCATCTCAATCATAAATGCAACAAATGACTTAAACATCATGTCACAACCCAAGCCTAGGGCCTAGACGTGACCGGCGAATGGGGAACCCAAAGGAACCCCAAACAAGCCTCATAGCATATCATTAGACATCCTGGGTCGTGGAAGCAATTAAATAACAATGAGAGATAAGCATAAATAAGGGAATCGGGACTAAGGTAAACTTCCATATCATAACCTCAAGAAACAAGAGAGTCAAGGCTCATAGCATAGACACATAATATGTCCAACAACACCTCTACTACATAGAAAAAAGTGGGGTCCATGACAAAACATCGGGCTCACCCTCATAGTCAACACATAAATATAAGAAAGATAGTCTTAAAACATGGCAATAGATCATAATTAACGTCCCCGGAATAGAGAACTCACCAATTAGCTTGAAAGGCAATCGTACTAGTCGCGGGGATAAGGAGGATGATCAAGCGGTGCACCGATTCGTAAATGGTGACATCATGTAGGCATAGAGTATGCATTAGTACGTTTGAATGTACTAAGTATGTATGATGCAATGCAACAATATCATAGGCAAAATGCATTATAATTCTCAATAGGTAGCATAATAGTAAGATGGCATGTATGATTACTGCTTACGTAAAACATGCTTACATAGAACATAATATATATGTAAGAATAGACCACTATCATATTGGTGGATCATCGCACCCTACCACCCTTGGTGATTGAGGTGCAAACCCCTTCAATTGGTTGGTAGATCATCGTGCCCTACCACCCGTGGTGATCGGTGTATAAACCCCCTGACATGGTTGCGAAGGTACAAACCCCCCTTGGTTGGTAGATCGTCACACCCTACCACCTGTGGTGGCCGAGGTACAAACTTTCTGACATCATTATCAAGGTACAAACCCCTCGACATAGTTATCAAGGTACGAACTCCTTAACATGATTACCCGGTGCGCAACCCGCGATTAGGGCATGGTCATATTCCAACACTATATACAGAATAACATGTACATATGCCATTTCATCATCATTTCATCCGTATTTTATCATCTTATAGTCATTCAACTCATAAGACATGCATTAGACCTGCAATTCCTCCAGAACCCATAACTGGATATTTTATCAAATACTTCGAGGGTGTATAGTGCTAGTGTAATACTATGTAATTCAAGAGTGTTATCATGGTAGAAAATTCAATGTAAAACCATTAATATATACTTAGTAACACCATCAAGAAATATACATCAAAATCCTTCATCAAATCTCATATCAGAACTTAGATTCATAGCCCAAAACATAGTAAAACAAACACAATTTCATAAACCCCAACATAGTATGCAGTGAATTACATAATAAATAAGACCCATGAGTAAATCAACTTTAAATCATGCAAATTAGAGTAAAAGAAAGTTTGGGTCTCATGGGTAAAAGGAACCTATGAATAAACCCACATACCTTAGCTTTGGAAATGAAATTGATAAATATTAGAGATGGAGACTTGAAGCTTGAATTAGAACCTTTAAATCCGGATGAGTTTTGAGACTCGAGTTTAGGAGTAAAATGTTTAGCTAAGTGTTTGAATGAATATTTGGGAATGTTTTGAATGATATGAGATGAAAAACAGCTAAGTATAGATATTTTCACACATGAGAACCCTTAGGCCCAAGACTTAAGAGTCCTGGACCGAAGTCAAAACTAGCTAAAAAAAATACATAGTGGTGCGCCCTTGGCGCGTCGAGCTAGGGGCACAAAAATGCAATTTTCAAATTTTAATACGGTTGCTTTAAGTTGGGGTTATACCTATTTTCTACTCAATTTGGCCCCCTGAACAAGAATATGAAGTTCGATTTTTGATATCACGCAGGGTTTTGAGATATATGAAAATTACGATTCTGGGCACTTTCGAGGCACATTTCGAGCACTTTTTGGCGTCATTTAAATATTTTCCCTTGGGAACATTCATCCCCGAATGTCAAAGACACGAAAACTTCAGACCACATAAGGATGAAACAATGTACTTGAACATCATTTCAAAAAACTCATCATGAGTGTAAAATCATCATGAACTTGTCAATTTAAACATCAATATATGAATATGTCATGGGCTGAACTTAGACTTGAAATTACATAGGGGACTTAGATCAATACCATAAGCTTGAATGGAGTGGAAAAGATAAGAGTATCACTGTTGCATATCTGCTTCGGCCTCCCATGTAGCACTTTCAACTTGTTGACTCCTCCAAAGGACCTTAACGGAAGCCACATCCTTGTTCCTCAATCTCTTCACTTGCCTATCCAAAATCTGAACCAGAACCTCTTCATAAGTCAAATTGGATTTAACTACCCCCACAACATCAAGGGGCACAATATCATTCGGATCACCTACACATTTCCTCAATATACACACATGAAACACTAGATGAACCAAATCCATTTCACTAGGCAATTCTAACTCATAAGCTACCTTGCCAACCCTTCTCATCACCCTATAAGGTCCCACAAATCTCGGCTCAACTTGCCCTTCTTACCAAACCAGACCACACCCTTCATGGGTGACATCGTCAAGTAGACCCAATCATCAACTTCAAATTTGAGCTCCCGTCTCCTCACATCGACATAAGACTTTTGACGACTTTGGGCCGTCTTCAACCTTTCTCTAATTATCCTAACCTTCTCAAGAGCCTCCATAACCAGATCTAGTCCTAACAAAGCCAGCTTATCAACCTCAAACCATCCTACCGGTAATCTAAAATTCCTACCACAGAGAGCCTCAAAAGGAGTCCTACCAATGCTAGAATGGAAGTGAAATTACACCAAAGATTGCCCAAAAAAGTACCTCGAAAGTTCCCAAAATTGTAATTTTCTTATATCTCAAATTCGTGCATGATATCAAAAATCCAACTTCATATTCTTGTTCAAGGCATCAAAATTAGGAGGAAAAGGGTCTAATCCCAATTATAGAGCAACCGTATCAATATTTGAAATTCCCAAAATGCAAATTCCAGAAAGGAATCTGCGTCACTTTCACGACGCGCCTCTACATAAAAAAGTGTCTATTTTTTTGACTCGATCCAAGACTTTTATGTCTTGGGGAAAAGTGTTCCCAAATGTGAAAATACCAATACTTAGCCATATTTCACCCTCATATCATCCTAAACATTCCCCAATACTCACTCAAAATACTTAGCCAAATTTTTTACTCCTAAATTCAAGTCTCAAACCCTCATTCGGAATTAAGAATTTCCTTCAAGGTTCTTATTCAATCTTCAAGTATCCATTATCTTCACCAAGTTTATCTCCAAGCTAAGGTGTCACGCCCAAAGTCCCATTAAGCCGGACTGACACCCATTGCCGATAAGGGTCGGGAGAACCAACCTGTATCCACGCTCTTCCTACTCATATTATAAGGTATTTCTACATTCAACATTCCTTTAAGAAAGTAAACATAATAACAAGCCAAAAGGAAATGCATATGGCTAGGCCGTTGGGGCCACGTTGTCTGAAGTATGAGACATGACCACACTTTTATTTACATAGTCTACAAAGCCTCTAGATAAGGAAATGTAACACCCCACACCTTACAATACTAGTACAATTCAAATTAAACATGACATGATTTGATCAAATTAGTGCTAATTTGAAAAAACTGCTTGAATCTTGTGTTAATGGGCTATATGTGTGTCTAACGCTTAAGAGGGTCGAGTGTATATATTTTTTGTGTTGAATTGAAGAGAGAATAGCCTTAAATGAAGTGAAAGAATTGAGGTGCCTGTAGGACTTAATAAGCTAGCAGGTGATTCACCTACTTTCTTAGCTTAAATTTGCTAGCTAAGCGGAGACGAGGCTCGACATCGAATTTATTCAAGTTCGATTATGAATAAAGTTCGTGTTAAGGGTGCAACTTTAGCACATATTTTAACATCATAAATGGACAATATGATCAGACCAAGAATAATATAAAGGGAGCCAAAGACTATTAAAATATTCTTAGCAAGTTAGGCCCAACTAGTTAAGAAGAAGAAATCTGAAAAATGGGAAGCAAAAGCCCATCCATTTGGAGCTCCAAAAGGCCCATGTGAGAGGGGCAAGGAGATGCATCACCAGCTTGGTGATGTAAGGATTATGTAGCCTTAGTAATTCAGCCAAAAATCCATTTAAAAAGGGCCTAAAGCATCTCCCACAAGTCATTGTCTTCTTGAACACAAAAACAATCAGCTTTATCTCCAACTTTTCTCTCAACGTGTATTGACTTGCAAAGCAGCAAAAAGGGAACTTCTAGTGTTCTTATACAAGCTCTATACCTTCAAGATATTAGTTAGTAAGTTTACATATGTGTTTAGTATGATTTTCGTATGAAAATAAGAAGTATATGCTAGTATGTTTGTGCTGGAAATTCTGGGCAGATTCTGTTTTGAGAGTTGCTGCACATTTTCCTCTTGTTTTAGTGACTTATCTATGGTTTATGGGCTGTATAATGAAGGTAACTTGGTCTTCGTAACATAATTTGAGTTATAAACATTACCCTAAGGTTGCTGCTTTGATTTTGATTTCATTTAACAAGCGCATTTTATTGTGTTATCTTGAACATCATGTTGATTGGAGCTTGCGGGCTGTTGTATGTAAGGCTATTAGCTCACGTCCTTCATGAATTCTCAAGTGATATTATAACACTGTTTTAGGTCTATTTATATATGTAAATGTTGCTGGAACAGTTTGGTTAGAGTTGAAATAGGTTTGGAGTTATCAACGTCGAAATGTAGCAAAGGAAGGTAACGTTATGTTTTCCACTTTTAGGTTGTGTGGAATTGTGACGTTTTGTGCTTTATGGGCTGTTGTAGGACTGTTATGGCATTAAAATAGGCTGGTCATGATGTGTAAATGTGAATGTGTGTTGGAAAATATGATTAGAGGCGTAGCGGGTGGAAGAATACGTTCGAGTTTATAAACACCCGCTTGCTGCTGATGTATTGTTTTCTTATGTGATTGGGATACCAAGGTGTATTTATTGGCTATTAATGCTAGTTTTATCACCTATTATATTGTAGATAATATTTGGAGGAAGGGAAGGTTATCTCGAGGTAGTAATGAGGTCTTACAATGAGGTATGTAAGGTTACTTGATTTCGTATCACTTGGCATGAAACATAGATCCTTGGTACATAAAGGCATTCACCAACTCCGACACAACTATAAACCATGTCTCCACTATTTTACATGTTCATATGATTCCATACATAGTTACTTTTA
The DNA here is from genome assembly GCA_011800125.2 of Solanum clarkiae. NCBI lineage: Eukaryota > Viridiplantae > Streptophyta > Magnoliopsida > Solanales > Solanaceae > Solanum > Solanum clarkiae. The sequence goes on along the minus strand of JAABOM020051912.1, from coordinate 76 downwards.
AATCTACATACATGTTTGGATACCAAGTTACATGAGTTCTTGTTACTAGATAAAGTTCACGAGTTGTCCATTTCAT
>JAABOM020051891.1:0-15643 GCA_011800125.2 Solanum clarkiae | reverse complement strand
TGGAGAATGACCCCTTATGGCACGGCTTAGTCAGTTATTCTCGCAGTTCAGATAAGATTCGGACCGGGTTGGGTTAGATTTGAGTGGTAGTTGGGATGACCATCTTCCTTTGATTGAGTTTGCCTACAAGAATAGCTATCACTCTAGCATCGTTATGGTTCCTTTTGAGGCTCTTTATGGGAGACATTGTAGATCATGGATTGGTTGGTATGAGGTTAGAGAGGTGGCTTTATTTGGACTAGATCTAGTTATGGAGGCTCTTGAGAAGGTTAGGATAGTTAGGGAGAGACTGAAGAAACCCAAAGTCGTCAAAAATCCTATGTCGATGTGAGAAGAAGAGACCTTGAATTTAAAGTGGGTGATTAGGTTTATTTGAAGGTCTCTTCAATGAAAGGATTGGTCTAATTTGGTAAAAAGGGGAAGTGGAGTCCAAGATACATTGGTCCTTATGAGGTTTTGAAGAGGGTTGGCAAGGTAGCTTATGAGTTGAAATTTCCTAATGAAATGAATTTGGTTCACCTGGTGTTCCATCTCTCTATGTTGAGAAAATGTGTTGGTGACCCTAATGCTATTGTGCCTCTTACTTTTGTGGGTGTTGTTGAGGATAACTTGACTTATGAGGAGACTCTAGTTCAAATCTTAGATAGGCAAGTGAAAAGATTTAGGAACAAGGAAGTGACATCTGTTAAGGTTTTTTGGAGGAACCAATAAATTGAAAGTGCTACTTGGTAGGCATAAACGAACAAGCAAAAGCGGTATCCTTTTCTTTTCTACTCCACACAACTCTAAGGTACTAATTCTAAGTCTCCTATGTGATTAAAAGTCTTATGTTTCAGCCCCTATGTCATTCATATGCATTCATGTTTAATTTGACAAGTTATTATGATTTTACACATATAATGAGATTGTAAAAATAGTGTTTTAAATGTGACATTGCATTCTTGTTGGGGTTGATTTGTTTATGATGTTTATGATCACTCTTGTCTTGTACGTCTCTTTTATATTTGGGGATGAATGTTCCCAAGGGGGAGATCCATTTGTTAATTCAAAAATTAGACTTCATATTCTTGTTTAGGAGGTCAAAATTAGGGGGGAAAAGAGTCTAACCCCAATTTTAGAGCAATAGTATCAAAATTTGATAATCCTATGGTGCAATTTCTAGTGAGGTTTTCGCGTCGCCTCCGCGACGTGCCTCAGCTTATTTTGAGACTGTTTTTTTTTTTGTCGATCCAATACTTCTAAGTCTTGGGCCTAAGTGTTCCCAAATATGTTTTTACCTATACTTAGCCAAATTTCACCCTCGTATTACCCAAAATATTTCCCAATACTCACTCAAACACTTTTTCATATTTTCACTCCCAAATTAAAGTCCCAAACCCTCATCCCAAGCTAAGGTTCTCCTTCAAGGTTCTTCTTCAAGCTTCAAGTCTCCATCTCCAATCTTCACCAAGTTTATCTCCAAGATAAGGTATGTGGATCTCTTTCATGGGTTCCTTTCACCCATGATACCCAAGCCTCCTTTTACTCAAATTGCATGATGTAAAGTTGATTTACAAATGGGTCTTGATTATTATGAAATTCACCACACACTATGTTAAAGGTATGTGAAATTGTGACTATTTTGCTATGTCTTGAGCTATAAATCTTGGAGCTATTATAAGACTTGATGAGGGGTTTTGATGTATATTTCTTTATGGTGTTGCAAGGTGTTGATTGATGGTGTTACAATTGATTTTCTTGCATGATGTCATCTCTATATTTCATGGTTTTATACTAGCATTACACACCCTCTAAGTGTTTGATAAAATGATTGGATGTGGTTTCTTGAGGAGTTAAAGGTCCAAAGCATGAGATATGATATGATCGACTATATGATAATGAAATGATCTTATATATATGATATACTCTATACAAAGTGTTGCATTAAACCATGCCCAATCTGGTGGGTCTAAGAACCCAGATAACCTAGATGGGGGTTTGTACTCATCAACCGAGGGAAGGGTTAGTACTTCTGCACCTAGTGATAGGGTGGCATCATCACTAACCTAGATGGAGATTTGTACTCATCAACCAAGGTAAGGGCTTGTACTTCTCTACCTAGGTGATGGGGCGGAATTATCATCAATCGAGGGAAGGGTAAGTACTTCTCCACCTAGGTGATGGGACGACATTATCACCAACTGAGTGAATTATTAGTACTTCACCACCTAACTAATGGGGAGGTATCATCACTAACCTACCAAGGGGTTATACCTTGGAAATCTTGGTTTTTCTATTTTACACCTATGATATTCTATATGAGCATGAGTTATTTAAGCATGTTTTACTTTAGCATTGATCATGCATGTCATATTGTTATATGATGACTATTGTCCATTGTTATGCATTCTGATTATGACGTCGATCTCTTGTTGCATTGCATCAAACATACTTAGTACTTTCAAACATACTAACTCATACTTTATGCCTATATGATGTCACCATGAAGGAACTAGTGCCCAAGTTGATCATCCTCCTCCACGTGGCTAGTTTGATACTACTCAAGCTAGTTGGTGAGTCCTCCACTTTGAGGACCCTAGTCTATGTTGCTCTTATTATGTATTGAGACATTCTTCTTTATTATTCATTTTGACCATGAGGGTGAGCCCAGTTACTTTGTCTTGGCCCTCGCTCTTGTCTATGTATTATAGTTGTTTGTTGGGCATGTTACTATCTATGCTAAAAGCCTTGAATCTATTGTTCTTGATGTCTATGGTATGAATATGCTTTCCCTTAGCCCCAATTGTTCCACTTTATTATCTCTCATTGCTTGATTTATTGCTTCCGCGATCAAAGATGTGTAATGATGTTCTAAGAGGCTTGCTTGAGCTCACTTCGAGTTCCCCTTGTACTGTGTCACACCTAGGTCCTAGATTTAGGTCATGACAAAGTAATACCCATAAGTAACATAATTTGAAAATATGCAATTTTCATAAAAAGAGAAGGTTGGGCTCGATGCTGAAAGGACCTAATGGATGAAACCTACATACCTTAAACTTGTGTTTTCTTGATGTAAACTTGAAGGATACTTGAAGTTTGAATGGAGTTCTTGAGATCCAAAACTAAGCGTGAGACACTTGAATTTGGATGAAATATTTGATTAAGTCTTGGAGAGGGTTTTGAGAGGGTCTTGAGTGATATAGAGTTGAAAATGGCTAAGTATAGGTGTTTCCACGCATAATTAGGCATGGGGCCATAATCCCGATGCCCTTAGGCTAAAACAAAAAAATTAAGAAAGTGTTAACACTACTCCGCGACGGGTCCATGTCGCGGAGCTATCCCATACCCTCACTGGTTTGCGGAAAGTTGGAAAAAATTATTCTTCACTCTGGGTTTTCTAAAATCTAAATTATATCCATTTCTTACTCAATTTTACCCCTGATCAAGAATATGATGTCATATTTTTTATATCACACATGAATTTTGAGATATATAGAAATTACGATTATGGGCATTTTCAAAACAGGTTTTTGGGCGTTTCAGAATCAAGAGAAGAACCACTCTTCTTCAAATTTCTTATTTAATATTATTCATTAGCTAAGGTATATTGGATTGATTCTTGGTCTCTTTCAACCAAGGAGACCCAAACTCTTTTACACTCAATTTCATAGAATTTTGCTTACTTTAAATATAAGTTTTCAATATTATGATTTATTAAATTCAATTGATGTATGGGCTACATTCTAATGTTGATTTTAAAGTGATTTAAGCTCTAACATTATGAATTGCATTGAAGTTATGAAGTTGTGAATGTGAATGCCCCCTTTAAATCTTGATTTGTGCATGGGTAATCTATAATATGATTTCAATATGAGTTTGACTTATGTCTTTACTTGGATTTCATAATGCATTATTGAATTAAGTTTGAATCTATATTTTCCATGTTATTCTCATCTCATTCATATCATATGCATTCATGAACATTGGATTTATAAAAATAATGAAGTGGGTTAAGCACAATTAAGTTTATTATATGATTTTGATAAAATATTGGCTATGACAAGAATGTGATTAGATAAATGTCTATGATATGGAACTTTAAGTATTTTGGGTGCTTGCACCATATTGTTATGTGAATGAGCAACTCTTATGTAGGAGAATCATGATTATGACCTATGATTTGGAGCCCAAGTACGAATGATTATGAAACGTGTTTGACTTTTGATCCCAAATGTGTATTGAAATGATATGAAAGGACTATTGCCTCTTTTGAAAGTGTGTATATGTATAAGTATTCTCGTGGTATATTTGACCTAGCACCTAACGGATTGGGGACGTAAGGGCTATCCCATAGGCTATCCCATGGGCCCTTTTCCTTTCTTTGAACTATGTGCCAACATAGGTATATGGTAGCCATTATCAAAATGTGTGGTTCATATGGAATGGTTAGACATTTTGGTATGATGTGATATGTTTTGATATGGTAATCTTTTTGAAAATTGTGATCGTAAGGAAGGTGTCCATCACACTGAACAAATGTGATCGTAACATATGGTATAGATTACCCTTGAGAAGTAATCTTTTTGTATCGATGAGAGGTCGAAATCGGACTAATTCATGTAATAGATTGTATGATTTTGATTTATCGGTTATGGTCCATCCGTACTATATATGATCATTAACGCACTTCATATATTATTAGTTTCATGGCATATTGTTTATTATGTGCCTTGTCATCTAACATTGAATGTTGGTTTGATAAGTGGTATACATTGCATGTCTACATACTTAGTACATTCAAACATACTAACTAATACTTGTGCCTACATAATCTAACCATGTAGGGACCAAGGACTACTTCCATCATCGTACGATGGCTAGCTTGAATCTTGAGATTTATTTGTTGTGGTGAGTTCTATCTTCCAAGGACCAAACACCATTCCTCTACCTATGGTGCTTTTGTTTATGTTATTTACTTTGAGGGTGAGCCTAGGGTATGTCTTGGACCCTATCCTATCTTATAACTAGAGGTATTGTTGTACATCTTGTAAACTCTTTTACGTTATATGCTAAATGTTGTATTCAGAAATTATGTTATAGATATGGCAACCTATTGGTTATCAATATGTGGTTTAGCCATGAGTATTATGATATGTTTAGATTTTATGATGTAAAGGATCATAATTCCTGAATTGGCCCCATAGATTGAGTCATACTTACCCGCCCCTTATTATTTATGTGCTACATGTTATGCAAATCTATGTTACTCATGTTCCCTATGAAATCCCCATAGCATGGGTCTTATTTTCCAGTCCCTTAGAACTATGTATTTACTATTTGTTGTGCTTCCGAACTGATAGGGTGAATATAGATACTTTGAGGCTTCTTTAGGGAATCTCGGGTTCCCATTCACCATGTTACTCCTAGAGCCTAAATTTGCGTCGTGATAATCTTGGTATCAGAGCACTAGGTTTGTAAATGATCCTCGGAGTCTAACATGTAGCGTCAAGTAAAGTCCTTTTCATGGGAATCTTTGATAATGTTCTAGGAATTGCTTCACTTCTTCATGTCTAATTTCATGCTTTGGATAGTATGTTTGGTTCCTTATCCTGATGGTATCATTTTTACATTATAGAAGACGCCTCTACAAAGAGCTCCTCTATTGAGACCAGTCCCGACTTGTGAGGACTAAGTTCATTAAAGGCCTATGGAAGATCCTATCTACAATGGTGAATTTCGTATGACCTATGCTATGCTTGCTCAGGTGGTGACTTCTCAGACTAGGTAGGCCAATCTTTCTCGTGATCCCACTCTAGCTTCTAGGGTGTGGGATTTCACCCGGATAAATCCCCCAAAGGTTTATGGGTCGAAGGCTGTTGAGGATGCTCAAGAGTTCATTAATGAGCATACTAAGGTGTTAACTGTTATAGGAGCCACTTCTGAGGAAAGTGTTGAGTTGGATACATATCAATTAAAGGGTCAAGTGTGGTACACTTAATAGTTGATGGAGAAAGTTTGTGGTAGTGTTGTTAATTGGGAAGATTTCAAGTTTGCATTTTTGGATCATTTCTTCATAATTGAGCCTAGGGAAGCCAAATGACATACTTTATCAACCTCAAGTAGGGTGGTGTGAGTGTGAGGGACAATTCCCTCAAGTTCACAAAGCTCTCCAAGTATGCTCCTATACTTGTGGCTGACCTCTGTGCAAGAATGCTAAAGCTTATCTCTATTGTCTCTGACTTGGTTGTGAAAGAATGTCGTACGCCTATGCTTAGTTTGGATATGGACATCTCCAGGCTCATGGTATATGCTAAGAAGATTAAACAGGAAAAACTCAAGGAGAAGAGAGTGCACGATCCTAAGAGAGCCCGTTATGATAGTGGGTTTCCCAACTCCGAGGGTAATGGTTATGATCGTTTCCAATAGGGCTAAGGTTTTAATGCTTGGTTTGGTAATTCTAGCATAGCTCCTCCCAAGGTGCCAATTTGTGGTGGTCCATTATTTCCTTGATGTGACAAGTGTGAGAGGAATCACTCGGGTGCTTGTTGGAGAGCGTTGGGTGTATGCTTTGGGTGTGGTGATAAGAAGCACAAGGTTGTTGATTGCCCTAAAAATGCTTAGTAAGGTCAAATTTAAGTGGATCAAGGTGATCAAGGCCAGCAAAGAGCTCCATAATATGTTTCCCCAAGAAACAATAGGTTCTACACTTTGCATGCTCGATAGGAGGTTGAGGAGGCTCCAGATGTTGTGACTGGTATGTTGAAGATCTTTGATTTTAATGTTTATGATTTGCTTGATCCGGGTGCCAATTTATCTTTTGTGACTCCTCTGTTAGCTGTTAAGTTTGGTTTGAGTCCCAAAATTTTAAGGGAGCCCTTTTCAGTTTATACTCCCATGGGTGAATCTATTGTTGCTCATAGAGTTTATCGAGGTTATCCTTTTTGGTGTTGCATAAACTCTTCCCATGTGATCTTGTGGAACTTAAGATGTTTGATTTTGATGTGATCCTTGAGATGGATTGGTTTCATTTCATATGCCTCTATTAGATTGTAAAACTCGCAAAGTCAAGTTCTAATTTCTAGATGAGCCCATTCTTGAACTAAAGGGTAGTGACTCCGCTATTAAAGGTCAGCTTATTTCCTACCTCAAGACCCAGAAGATGATTTGCAAGGGGTGTATTTATCATACTGTGAGTGCCAAAGATGTGGAATCTGAGTAACCTACTCTTGAATTAGTCCCGATGGTGAATGAGTTTCTGGATGTGTTTCTTGAAGACTTGTTTGGTATTCCTCCCGAAAGGGAAATAGACTTTGTTGTAAATCTTCTCCTGGATACTCAACCTATCTCTATTCCTCCTTATCGTACCGCACCGACTGAGTTGAATGAGTTGAAGGATCAGTTGAAAGATTTGTTGAAGAAGGACTTTATTAGGCCAAGTATATCTCCATGGGGTGCTCTGGTTTTATCTGTAAGAAAGAAAGATAGGTTCCTTCAGATATGCATTGATTATAGGCAATTGAATAAGGTAATCATCCAGAATAAGTATCCATTACCAAGAATTGACGACTTGTTTGACCAACTTCAAGGGGCCACCCATTTCTCAAAGATTGACCTCTACTCCGGTTATCAAATGATAGTTCAAAAGTGTGACATTCCTATGATGGCTTTTCATACTAGGTATGGGCATTTTGAATTTATAGTGATGTCGTTTGGTTTGACTAATGCTCTGGTCATGTTTATAGATCTTATGAATCAAGTGTTCAAGCCATTCCTTGATAGTTTTGTAGTTATCTTCATCAATGATATTCTTATTTATTCCCAAAGTGAGCGGGAGCATATAGATAATTTGAGGTTATTTCTTCAGACCTTGAGAGAGAAGAAGTTGTATGCTAAGTTTTGTAAATATGAGTATTAGTTGGGTGAGGTAGCTTTTCTTGGTCATGTGGTGCCTGGTGATGGTATTAAGATTGACTCGAAGAAGACTGAGGCTGTGAAGAATTGGCCTAGACCATTGACTCCATTGGATATTCGGTGTTTTCTTAGGTTGGCTGGTTATTATAGAAGGTTTGTTGAAGGGTTCTCATCTATTGCATATCCATTGACTAAGTTGACCCAAAAGAAGGCTAAGTTTGTATAGGGAGATGAATGTGAGAAGAGTTTTTAGACCTTGAAGTATCGGCTTATATTGGATCCTATTTTGACTTTACCGAATGGCATAGATGGGTTTTTGGTGTAATATACTTCTCGAATTGGGTTGGGTTGGGTAGTTATGCAACATGGTAAGGTGATAACTTATATGTCAAGGCAATTGAAGGTGCATGAGTGTAATTACCCGACTCATAATCTTGAGTTAGCGATGGTGGTATTTGCCTTGAAGAATTGGAGACACTATTTGTATAGGGTGCATATTGATGTTTTCACTTACCACAAGAGTTTGCAATAAGTTTTCACTCAAAGGGATCTTAACTTGAGACAAAGGAGGTGGTTGGAACTCTTTAAGGACTATGACATAAGTGTACCATATCACCCCGACAAGGAAAATGTTGTAGTCAACACTCCTAGTAGGCTATCTACGGGAAGTGTGGCTCACGTTGATGAAGGAAAAAAGTGTTGGTACAGGATGTTCACCATTTGGCTAGGTCAGGTGTTAGTTTGGCCGACTCTAGTGATGGTGATATTCATTCAGAATGGGGTAAAATCTTCTGTGGTTGTTGAGATTAAGACTAAGCCAGACCTAGATTCGTCACTGGTTGAGTTGAAGAAATTAGTTGCCGAAAAGAAGATAGAGGTTTTCTCCCAAGGGAGATATGGTATACTTCGGTATCAAGATCGATTATGCATTCTAGAGGTGGATGATCTTAGGAGGGTGATCATAAGTGAAACCCATAACTCTCAATATTCTATTCATCCGGGATCTACTAAGATGTATCGAAATTTGAGGGAAGTGTATTGGTTGCATGGCATAAAGAAAGATATAGCCATATTTGTATCTGAATGCCCTAATTGTCAACAAGTGAAGGTAGAGCACCAAAGGCCCAGTGGGTGACTCAAGATATTGAGATTCCTACTTGGAAGTGGGAAGATGTTAACATGGATTTTATGGTTGGTTTACCTCGGACACGAAGTCAATTTAACTCAATTTCGGCTATTGTTGATTGGATAACTAAGCCAGGTCATTTTCTACCAGTTAAGACTACCTTTAGTGCCGAAGATTACGCAAGGCTGTACATCTAAGAGTTGGTGAGGTTGCATAGTATGCCTAGGTTTATCAGATCGGATCGTGGCACCCAATTTACTTCTTACTTTTGGAGGTTGTTTCAAAGAGGACTTGGTGCTAAGGTGAAGTTGATCATCGCCTTTCATCCTCAAATTGATGGGAACGCCGAGAGGATAATTCAAACTTTGGAGGACATGTTGAGGGTTTGTGTGTTGGAATTCAAATGTAATTGGGATGTCATCGTCCACTCATTGAGTTTGCTTATAATAATAGCTTTCATGCTAGCATTGGTATGGCACCGTTTGAGGTTTTGTATGGTAGGAGATGCAAATCTCTGGCGGTGTGGTTTGAGTTGCGAGAGATGGCTTTGATTGGCTCAGATTTGGCGTTGGAGGCTATGGAGAAGGTGAAGTTGATTAGGGAGAGGTCAAAGATGGCCCAAAGTCGCCAAAAGTCCAATTCGGATATTAGGAAGAGAGATCTTGAGTTTCATGTTAGTGATTGGGTGTATGTGAAAGTCTCACAAAATGAAGGGTATGATGCATTTCAGGAAGCCGGGCAAGCTAAATCCCCGGTATGTAGTCCTTATGAAATTATGAAATGTGGCATATAGATTGGATTTGCCTCCAAATTTGAGTTCTAGTCACCCGGTCTTCCATATGTATATGTTAAGAAGTTAGATGGTGATACTAGTACTATTGTACCTTTATAAGGTGTTGAGGTTGAGGTGAACTTGTCTTATGAGGAGGTTCCAATTGAGATTTTGGTTAGGCAAGTGAAGCAGATTGATAACAAGAAGGTGGCCTCGATTAAGGTATTTTGGAGATATCAACATGTGAAGAGTGCTACATGGGCCGCAGAGTTGGACATGACGCAACGATATCCCTATCTTTTCCAATCTACTCAAGCCTAAGGTATTAGGTTCTTCCATTTCCAAGTGGTCCTAATTCTTTGACTCTTGAATTTCATGACATGACATGCCTATATGTGCACCAAAATGGTTTGTATGATGTTTTGAATGATTTGAATATGTTTTGATATGAGTTTTAATGACTTTATGATTTTCAAGTGATGAAATATGCATGGTATCTTATGTTTGAATGTTTCATGTTCTAAGTCAAGCTTTTTTCTAGCACATTTGAGGATGAATGTTCCCAAAAGGAAGATGATGTAAGGACCCAAACTTTGTATGACTTCTTTGGATCTTGGAAATTTGGTTTCGAAAAGTTTTGGACCAAGGTGACACTTCATGGAAACCTTCACGATTGGTGTGGTGCTATAAGGATTGTGTGGAGCCTCCTTGAAGTGGCCCTTGGCTTTATGTAAGGTATGAGGGCCTTAGTGTGGAGTTTGAGACCAAGGCATACCACACTTGGACCCCATACGGTCATGTGAGACCTTATGGACCATGTGGTGGACCGTATGGTAGCCTTGGGCTTGAGACTCCACAGTTTTAACCAAAGTGAAGTGGTACGGCTAAGTATATGGTGTGTATGGAGTGGTATGGTCTGTATGTTCTTCCGTATGGCTTCTGGAGTGAAATTTTTATATGTATTGGATCACCATCTCAGAACATCATCATGGAGAAATTTTTCTAAGTGGAGTGGAAGGAGGAGGCACACGGACTGTGTGTCTTGATACAGTCTGTACCACCCTCCGCATGGGTGCCTAAATTGAGTTTTTCAAAGTATGGGATTACCATTTCGGACCTTTATCAAGTAAAAAATTTCTAAGTGTTGGACCGCATGCAAGTTTATGGTCTGTGCAGCCTATCACGGACCATACCACCCCTCCCTGAGATGTAACTTCAATTTTCAACTCATTTCATTAATGATGTTTCGTAATTATGGTTTATCCTATGGGTCTTTTATGACTTTTTATGCTACCTAATGATATTTAAATGACCTATACTTTATTCCTTTCATTTAATTTCATCCTTACACTTAGAATTCTCTCAAGTCACTCTTAAGAACTCTCTCTCTCAAAGGTCTTTTGTGAAGCTAAGCTTTGGAATCAAGGGAAGACTCATTCTTCTTCAAGCTTCTTATTGAATATTCTTCATTAGCTACAATATGTGGGATTGATTCTTAGTCCCTTTCAACCAAGAATATCCAAACTCTTACACTCAATTTCATGGAATTTTGCTTACTTTAAACATGGGTTTTTAATATTACAATTTATTAAATTCGATTGATGTATGGACTATGTTCTATTGTTGATTTTAAAGTGATTTCACCCCTAATATGATGGATTACATTGAAGTTATGAATGTGTGTATCCCCTTTAAAGCTTGATTTGCCCATGGGTAATCTACTAAATGATTCAAATGTAAATTTTACTTATGTCTTTACTTGAATTTCATAATGTATTGTTGATTTAAGTTTGAATCTCTATTGCCCATGCTATTCTCCTCTCATTCATAGCATATGCATTCATGAGCATTGAACTTATGAAAATTATAAAGTGGGTTAAGCCCAATTACGTTTATGTAAATGATTTTGATAAGATATTGGATATGAAAATAATGTGATTACATAAATCTCTATGATATGGATCTTTAAACATTTTGGGTGATTGCACCATATTGGTATGTGAATGAGCTACTCATATGTATGAGTATCATGATTATGACCTATGATTTGGCTTTTGAGCCCAAGTACGAATGATTATGAAATGTGTTTGGCTTTTGAGCCCAAATGTGCATTAATACTATTTGAAAGGAATATTGCCTCTTTCGAAAGCATATATATGTATAAGTATTCTCTTGGGATATTTGACCTAGCACCGAATGGATTGGGGGCATAAGGGTCATCCCCAAGGACCTTCTTCTTTTCTTTGAACTATGTGCCATCATAGGTATATTGTAGTCATTACCGAAAAGTCTGGGTCGTAAGGAATGGTTACACATTTCTATATGATATCATATGATATGTTTTGATATGGAAATCCTTTTAAAAAGATGTGATCGTAAGGAAGGTGTCCAATACACCAAAAGATATAATCGTAAAGTCTGGTGTAGATTACCCTTGGCAAGTATTTCTTCTACCGATGTGAGGTCTACATCGGACTAATTCATTTAATAGCTCGCATGAGTTTGATTTGCCAGTTATGGTCTATCCTTAATATATATGAACACTAATGCACTTCATGCATCATTGGTTTTATGGAGTATTGTTATACTATATATTTTGCTATATATCTCTTTCTATATTATGTGCCCTTGTCATCTAACATTGAATGCAGGTTTGATAAGTCGTATGCATTGCATGCTCGTATATTTAGTACATTCAGACGTATTAACACATACTTGTGCCTATATGATCTAACCATGTAGGAACCGAGGATTGCTTTCATCCACCATACTATGGCTAGCTTGGATTTTGAGATTTACTTGTGGTGGTGGGTCCTATCTTCCAAGGACCAACCACCATTCCTCTACCTATGGTGCTTTTGTTTATGTTATTAAGGGTGAGTCTAGGGTATGTCTTGGCCCCTATCCTACCTTATGGCTAGAGGCATTGTTGGACATCTTGTTAACTCTTTTATGTTATATGCTCAGTGTTGTATTCGGAGATTATATTATGGATATGGCAACCCATTGGTTATCATTATGTGGTTTATCCATGAGTATTATGATATGTTTATATGTTATGATGTAAAGGATCCTAAGTCCCGAATTTCCCCCATAGAGTGAGTCACGCTTACCCACCACTTAGTATTTATGTGATGCGTGTTATCTGAATCTATGTTACTCCCGTTCCCTATGGCATCCCCATAGAGTGATTCCTACTTTTCTGTTCCTTAGAACTATGTATTTACCATTATTTATTCTTTCAAACTGATGATGTGAATACGGATACTTTGAAGCTTGTTTGGACGCTCTTGAGTTCCCTTTCGCCATGTCACTCCTAGACCCTAGGTCGGGTCATGACAATAACAAAGTCGGCCTACTTCTTACTGGTTAAGATGTCTTATGGGGTTGAAGATTATGCCAAGTTGTACTAGTTGGTTAGATTAGGGTCCCATTGACTATTATCTGGATCGTGATGCTCAATTTACTTCACACTTGGGATAAGAATCTTCCACTTATAGATTTTTCTTATAATAATAACTATCACTCTAGCATCAGAATGGCTCCATTTGAAGCTCAATACGGTAGGCATTATAGAAACCTGATTGGATGGTTGAAGTGGGAGAGATGGCTTTGTTAGGTCCAAATTTGGTTATAGCAGCTTTGGAGAAGGTGAGGATTATAAAGGAAAGATTGAAGATGGCCCAAAGTCTGCAATAGTCTTATATCGACACTAGGAGTAGAGACCTGAATTTAAAGTTGATGATTTGGTGCATTTGAAGGTTTAGCCAATGAAAGGTGTAGTCTGATTTGGCATCAAGAGAAAGATAAGCCCTAGGTATGTAAGGCCATATCAGATCTTGAGGCATGTTGGTAAAGTTGCATATGAGTTAGAGTTGTCCATGGAGATGAGAATGATTCATCAAGTTTTCCACGTATCTATGTTGGGGATATGTGCATATTTTAATACCAAAAGGTGGCTACCAGAAACAAGTCTGTTGTCATGCCCCGGGAGGGTACCTAGACGCAGCTAGCACCCAGAGACTATTGCTAGTCCCTAAGAGAACCACTTAGCCTCATCACACTCATTCTCTCAACACTCATAGTGATTCAGCGGAAGACTAAAGAAAATGAATGGGCAATTTAGTGTCTCAAAGATAATATAAATTGAATGGGCTAGTTAGAAAGAAGCTAGCTTAATATAATGTCGAACAAGAACTTGACTCTAGTCTATGAAGCCTCTATCACTAACAAATGGTGCCAATGACAGACCTATGGCTACATCAACTCAAAAGTAAAGCTAGTCTAAATCAAGTCTGACTCTATGAAGCTAGATGAAAATAAAGTAACAATCCTCCAAAATAAAGGAGGCTCACTAACTCTGCTGACTATGATAGATCCTCAATGATGTTCCTGTTGACAATCTCTAGAACTTGCCTCTGCATCATAAAATGATGCAGTCCAAAGGGGACGTCAGTAAGTGAAATATACGAGTATGTAAAATGGCTGAATGAAAAAAATACAGGTAGAATAATATAAAAATAACAATAACTCGAAAGATACCCAATCAAAATATCAAATGTCTATCTAAAACAAGCATAAAGAGTAGATAAATGACCCATCAATGACAATCAAACTATATCAATCAACTCAACTCAACTCAGAGTACTATTAGTGTAGAACCTATCTAAGACTTTCTCTTATCTGACAATAATCACTTATGAGCCAGTGATTTTACAACTACCCTGCTGATATTTCCACAACCTTTCCGTAGTTGCAAGTAAAGAACAAATTGAAACTACAAGGGATCTGACCTCTAAAGTCCTCTATTGCTTTCAGGGACTTTACCTTAAGAGGGAACCTCTGATGTGATGGTTCAGTCCTCACCTACGCTTGGCGTTCTAGTAATGAGTGTTAATGGGACTCATTCTTACTCATTTCAGTGCTTGATACTCCTCTCAAGACTCAACGCTCATAAGACTCCTCAGCTCAAACAATCATCTCAATTAGTCTCTTGAAGACTCTTATCTTCTCATTTAGTCTCATAGAGACTCTTATCACCTCATTAACTCAAACTCAATTGGGCATGTCGGCGTATCATCTCAATTTTCTCATCAACTAAATCTCATTTAAGAATTCAAAGACTTAGATCATCATTAAGAAGAAGTCAATTAGACAAGATCTGGAGTTCAATTAGGAATATTCAAGAGATAATCAAGCTCTATTAACTCGTCATCATATTCGCATCGCAATCACAATCTACCTACTCAACTCAAGACTCTAGACTTAATTCCGAGGTTCATTCATGTAATCTTTTATAAAGTAATGTATAGGATTTTTGCAATATCTCATGTAAAATCATATATTTAGTAAATGAAGTTTATGATGATCATCAACATATGAAAATACTTGTAATATTAACATAATTTGCAAGAAAATATTCAAAAACATATATGAAGACTCATGAAACTCACAACTCCTTTATTACCATCAGTGGGGGCTCATGGAAGAACAATTTCATGCTTTAGTTTAACCTTACATATCTGGGTGTCACAACCCAGACCTAGGGCCTAGATGTGACACGGTGAATGGAGAACCTGGAGGGACCTCAAGCAAGCCTTTTAGTATATCATACACACATCCTTGGTCGCGAAAGTAATTAAACAATAACAAGAGAGTAAAATAGGGATAAATGGGACTAAGGGAATTCTTTGATATCATAAATCATAAGGAGTCAACCTCATAGCATAGATACATCATAATATTTCATTGAAACTTCTAAACATAGAATGAAGCGGGGGCCAAAAAACTTTCCGGGCTCGTGAAACATAATGTCAAAGATCAGCATAAAAAAAAATTTGAAATAGCAAAAGAAA
>JAABOM020051870.1:0-15645 GCA_011800125.2 Solanum clarkiae | reverse complement strand
ATTTACTTCAAGATTTCTTGCAAGATGTCACTCTTTAATTGCATGGTTTTACATTCAATAGGCTTATTTCATATTGAGGGGTTGTACTTTTCCAAATGGTTGTGACCTTTGTTGAAAGGACTAAGCAAGTTAATGTAATACAGTTAGTTAACTAGCACTAATTATAATTAGTGTTAATGAAGTAGTCAAAAGTTAGTTAGGTATTAGTTACATTGACAGTAGTAACTTAGCTGTCAATGTATCTATATATACATGTATTTTATCTAATTAAGTTGAATGGAGTAGCACACTTTAAGATTGCTCTCAATTCTATCCCTTTTACTTTCCTACTTTCACCATTGCTAAAGCTTCTTTACAGAAGCTAACATGGTATCAGAGCACTGATCCAGTGCGAATTTCAAGCTTGGAGAAGCTGCAACTCAGCTTGGATCAACTAGATTCAATCAAGTGCCTGTAGAAGAATGAGGTAGAAGATGTACCTGCGGCACCAGGCTTGTCTGTTTCGAGAAGTCCTAGTAGAAATAGAGCTGTCAAAATGGGTTGACCTAACCCAACTCAACCCAACCCTAACGAGCTAGAGAGTTAAACGGGTTAGGACGGGCTGATCCACTTAACTAAAGGGCCTATAAAATAGCAGCCCTACGCGGACCGCGGGTTGGACGGGTTAGCCCTTCAACCAACTTCTTAGAAAAACTGTGCAACATTAATAAACACCACAACAACAAATACAAAAAATTCCACATGTCCATGAGTTACTCACACTTCAGTAGAATACTTATAAAATAATAAAAATAAGTAAGATATGATATGTATAGGATTCATCAAAGTAACATACATTACATGATTGTTTTATCATAAACAAGACAACAAAAGAAGAATGAAAAACTAGGGATAAGTACCTATTTCAATGCCTAAACTGAAAGTGAAAAAATGCGGTAAGTAATTTCTAAGCCACAGAGAAGAGGCAAATTTTATATTAAATTAAAGTAAAATAGAAAACCTAATGGAGTATTGGACTAATAAGTAAATCTAATGGCCTAAAGGCCCTAAATGTAAAAGTTACGCAAATAACATGAGTTTGGACTTGATTTATATTCTTCAAGAATTTATTGAGAAAATCTTAACAAATAAGACACAACTTAAAAAAATATAATAAATATTTTTAAAATCACGAGCCATGGGATGGCCTCTGAGGTTCGTGGGTTGGGGCTATGAGGTTAGCAGGCTAAATGAGTGCGGGCTAAAAAGCCTCATTCCTAAATGGACTAAAAAAATTAGCCCAACCCTACTTAATTCAAGGGTTGGTTTAGGCCGGCCTCACGGACCAAGCCCATTTTAATAGCTCTAAGTAGAAGTGAGATAAGCCACAATCATCCATTTTATCTTCATCCTAATGATACACCAGGTAGTTCTCTGGTTTCTATTCAACTAATTGTATCTGAAAACTATGCCCTATGGAGTATATATATGACTCTAGGTCTGTTAGGAAAAAGTAAACTAGGCTTTGTCGATGGAAGACATACCAAAAAAAAGTTTGATGTTTCTTTACATGAGCAATGGGAAAAGGTTAATGCTATAGTTTTATCATGGATTATGAATTCAGTTGGAAAAGATCTGCTAAGTAGTATCATCTATGCCTCAAATGCACATAAGGTATGGTTGGATTCAAAGGAAAGGTTTATTACTGTGAATAGATACAGAATTTTTTACTTGCATAGAGAAATTGTAACTTTGGCTCAAGGAACTATGTCTGTAGCTGAGTATTTTTTTAGAATGAGGAATTTGCGAGTTGCCTTATCCTAGCTGTAATTGCCCTGAATCTAGAAGTTATGCTCAGCATCATGGCTATCATGGACTCTTATAGTTTCTCATGGGGTTGAATGAGACTTATGTTTAGTGAAAGAGCCAAATTCTCATGATGTCTCCTATTCCTCTGAACAAGGCTTATTCCATGGTGATTGATCATGAAAGTCAGAGGTCCATAGCTAGTGTTTCATCCATGGTTAGTGATACACTGGAAGGTGTTGCTTTCTTTAGTCAGAAGAGAGGGTCTAGCTCAAACTATAAGGGCAAAAGGGTGCTCATTGGGTCTCAGACCAATCAAAGCAAAGGAAACTTGTCCTTAGGAAGCAGTAGCTCAGGAGGAAGTTCTAGCTCTAATGGGAATTATACTAGTAAAACAGCCTCTATTAGCAACTATAGATCTCAGAAGAAGTTACCTGTGTTATGTGAGTATTTTGGTTATAATGGCCACACAAAAGAATACTGCTACAAACTCATTGGTTATCCACCAGATTAGCCTAGGTCTAAGAAGAAAGGAGGAACTTAGTATGCAAATTATGTAGAAAATACTCATGAAAGAAATTGTTACACTAGTCATGAAAATCATAGTCATCAGACTGCTACATCTCATCTACCTTCATATTTCACTCAGCAGCAATATCAACAAATCATTCAGATGTTAAACAAAGGTAGTGAAGGAAGTAATCACACTTCAATAGCAAATGCAGGTACTATGACTTACCTAAACACTAATACTGCTCATCCTAAGTGGATAGTAGATTCAGGTGCAACTAACCATATGACTTCTAGTTCTGAGTTGTTACATGACTACAAAAGGGTCCCTAATCATGAGAAAAGTTATGTTCATTTACCTACAGATAGTGAGGCTCAGGTGACTCACAATGGCGAGTCACAAGTTTTGACAGACAAAGTGATTTCTAATGTTCTATTTCTTCCAGAATTTAAATGTAACCTGTTATCTGTCTCAAAACTAACCAAGGAATTACAGTGTTCAGTGAATTATTTACTAATTTCTGTATATTCCAGGATCTTTACACTGGCTTGGTAAAAGGGATTGGTAAGGTAGAGCAAGGACTATACATTCTAAGATGGAACACAATACTCAAGCATCTCATTGTACAGTGAATAAAGTTGGCAACACAGCTAAACAAGTTCCTACATCTAGCACCCTTTGACATAGAAGATTGGGACATGCTCCTCTAGAGGTCATTAGAAGACATCCATCTCTCAAACAACTGACTCATGAAGATCACAAGTGCATTGTCTGTCCTCTTGCAAAACACAAAAAACTTCATTTTCCTATTAGTAACTCTAGTATTAAGTCTGCTTTTGAATTGCTGCATTGTGATATCTGTGACCCTTATAGAGTTCTTACTCACAGTAATAAGAGGTTCTTTGTCACAATAGTAGATGGTTGTACTAGATTTACTAGGTTGTTTCTCATTCACTCTAAGTCTGAAGTAATTATAGTTCTGAAAAACTTTCTTGCAAGAAAAACTAATTATTTCTCTACTTCTGTTAAAATTCTCAGAACAGATAATGGTTGTGAATTCTTTAGTACTGAATTTCAATCTCTTATGTCCAATCTCGGTATCTTACATCAGACCTCATGTGTCTACACTCCCCAACAGAATGGGGTAGTGGAAAGGAGACATAGAACCATACTTCAGGTAGCTAGAACACTTAGGTTCCAAGCTGTTAATCCTTTAAAGTTGTGGGGTGAATGTGTCACTACTGCAGTCTATCTCATCAATAGAACCCCAACTAGGATTCTCAACTTCATTTCTCCATTTGAACTACTATATCAGCACCCACCCTCTCTTGCTCATCTCAGAGTATTTGGCAACTTAGCTTATGCTTCCAATACTAAATCTTCAGATAAGTTCTCTACCTAGTGTATTCATGTGTTATTCCTCAACCCAAAAGGGCTATATACTCTATGATACATTTTATTTACTTATTAGTCAATTACTTCATTAGATTTTCTATTTTACTTTCATTTAATATAACATTTGTCTCTTCTTTTTGGCTTAGCAATTACAATGCCACAATTTTTCACTTTCATTTTAGGCATTAGAGTAGGTACTTATATCTAATTTTTTATTTTTCCTTTTATTGTCTTGTTTATGATTAAAATAAATATGTTATGTATGATACTCTGATGAATCCTATGAATATTGTATCTTACCTATTTTGTTATTTTGTAAGTATTCTACTGAAGTGTGTGCAACTCATGGACATATGAAATTTTGTATGTTTTGGTGTTATGTTTATCAATGTTACATAGTCTTTCTAAGAAGGTTCATGTTGTCCATCTTTTGGTTGAAGGGCCAACTCATCCCAACTCATGGCCCACGTAGCGCTGGGTTGGACTGCTATTTTACAGGTGCTTTAGTTAAAAGGGTAAGCCCGTCCCAACCTGTTTAACTCTCTAGCCAGTTAGAGTTAGGTTAGGTTGGGTTAGGCCAGTCCATTTTGACAGTTCTAATACACACTTTAACTTTAGTATGAACTTACTATAATACCTCTAACTAAAAGTATGGAAAAATTGCAAAACTGTACATTTTTAGGGCCTTAATTACACTTTTTGTCAACCTCTAAAATATTTACCTTTTTGTCATATTTATTTACTAAAATGTCATGTTAATATTTTCTTTTCATTTTTTAATTATTTTATATATTTATGTGTGTACTTGTAATCTATACCTTTTATTAATGGTCAAATCAAGTTGACTTTTTTTTCAAACGGAAAAGTTACTTTTGGAGTGATTTGACAATTCCCTTCCATTTGTATTTTCAAAAAAAGGTATTTTTTTTGGTCCAATTTCTTGTACAAAGCTTTTTCAATACTTAATTGCAAAAGTCAATCACCTATTTGTCTTCCCAACCCTTCTTCTCCTTTTTTTTTTGTTTCGCCATTTTTTGGTTTTTTTTTTTTCCTTTCTATTGTCTGAGTTTTTTTAGTGTTGTATTTTTTGCTTCGTCTTTCAAAGTCACTACCATGCCGGTTTCCAGCAAGAAAACCCCTGTGCATAAGAGTCCCCGACTAAACGGGGAGCCGGATTGTTTGGATACCACACCCACACAATCTTCCAGGCCCAGCTTTAATTTAAATCTTTTTACTTTGTCACCCGTTCATAGACATAATGTAGTTACAGGTGCTCCTAATGTCATTGTTATCGAATCTTTAAATAAGAAGGACTCCGGCGAGGGTCGTTCAAAGTCATTGAACAGAAAAGGGAAAGAGAAGGTTGTTTTACCTAATGATAGCGATTTTAAGGACGAAATATCAATCTTAAAAAGACATCGCTTGAATGAGGAAAAAAAGTCAAAAGATGTTAGACCTAAGGTAAAAGCCCTTCCATTTTTGTGGTTTCATTTGATGTTTTAAGTTATATATAACAAGTTTCAACCAACCAGATTCTTATATTTTGTTTTTAGTCTCGGGTTGCTGATTCTTTGAAAGGTAATAATCGACAGCCGAAGAATGTAACCATGAAGGGCAAGAAGCACAAGGTAAAAAGTCCGAAGAGAAGATCAAGAGTACGTTACAGCATTTTTTTCCATGTCCTTTTTTTGTAATGTGGAGATAAATGTTTTCTATATATGTTTTTTTGTGTGTGAGAATTATATGTCTTCAAAACCCAAATTTATGTATTGGTGAATTTTTTTTTAAAAGATATGTATATTTTGATTTTTTTTCTCTATTTGGTGGTATGATTTCTGCTCGAATGTATGGGGCAAAAAAATGGTGTTATTTGATGGTTATATATCCGATTTGAAATGGTTTTGTTGAAGTTTTCTTGTAATTGATTAAACTACTATCAAAAGTTTTGTGTTTTTTTAGGGTGAGTTTGATGATTGCTAAGCATCCTCTGTTGGGTCGAATTATTTGATTTCAAATTTTAGAGAAAGGATTTCTTTGATAATGGTTTATGTAACTGTTTGATATTATTTTGGTATTTGTTCATATCAATACATTGTTTCTAATTTCTTTGATTGAATTTGTAGTATATGTTGATCTTTCCCTATTTTTTTTAAACATTTGTATTTTCCAAAAGGATTATTGTGACACCCCATAATTCTATCCTTATATGTACCTATGATTCAAGCCTCATTCCTATATGTGGGAAGTGTTTTAGAGTCATAAACGACCTTTAGTACTTAGACGAGTTCAAGACTTTCTTATAAATCGAGTTGTTAGTGTTGGATTATGCAAGGATCAACTTTAAATGATCATAACTTCTAGCACACAAATAACTAGATAACCCATAACAAATGAAAGCCCTTTGAATTAGCTTTCTAACGTAACTAGTTTCACCTTATTTCGAGTTCGGAGTCAAACGTTATAACCATTATACTGAAGACTGCCAGTGCAGAGTTACACTACGAAATCTCTATTACGAGTCATAGGTCGGGGTACGAGTCATAGTGTAGGCTCATAGCAACTTCCTGAAACTCTGAATTGTGCCAAGGGGTTATGAGAGGGGTCCTATGAGTCGTAACGGGGTTTTGACAGCTTTTGAGAAAGATTATTTTCGTCAATTCCCACCCATTCCTTTCAACCCTTATCCATTTTGGGATTAAATATAAGTCCTAAAATAGATCTTTAGCCTCATTCTTGTTCTATTTTCACTTGGAGTTTTCTTGAGCAAGGAGATGAGAAAGGAGAAAGAGTAAGGTTCTTGATTTCACCACAAGAATCCATTGAGGTTTGATTGTTCCTTCAATTTCCAGGTATATAAGGCTCACTAAAGTGTGATATTTTGTTCCTCACACGCCTCTTCAACTACTTGAGTCAAGGTTTGGTAAAAGAGTTGAGATTTGAGAAATTATATTATCTAAATATTGAGATTATGCACTTATTATGAATTCTTTTGATATTTTATGAAGTCTTATTGCATCATATACTCTCAATATGGTATTGAGCTATAGTTTTATACTTGATAGCATTAATTTTAAATTTTCATGATTTGTGAGAAATCTATGCATATGTTGGGTTGAGGTGAGCATTGGAGTTGAGTATCTTGATTTGAGAAAATTGAGTATGAAGAGCATGTTGCATTGAGTCATATATGCTACCACACATGAACATCTTGCTTGCATTACATGATGAGTCAATTTAAGTGAGTCTAAATGATCGTTATTTGAGTTGAGTCGAGTTTGATGGAGTGCATTGCATGAATTGTTGAGTTTAGCTTGAGCTAACTGTTTGCATTAATGAAATGAGATAATGAGTACTTGAGATGAGATAAACCCAAATGAAGTTAATATTTGAGTTGATTGATTGAGCATTGAGGATTGAGTTGACTGATGACGTTGAGCATATTTTTAGTCTTGGGAGGAGTATCGAGAACCGAGTTGGGTGATTGAGGAACACCCCAGAACTATGTTGCCAGTGTAGGACAGTCATTTCAACATAATACTAGCGACTCTTGTCCTGCAAGTGGACACCCCTTTACGGATCCATGAGAGAGAGTTGATGCGTCCTTTTCCATGGCACGTTAAAGACGGGCAAGGAAATGATGCCATATTCGTTGTCCGTCATCTAATTATAGGTGGTGGGAAGCATGTTGGTTAAGAGAAACTCACAAGCAACATTATATTGATTAAGTATGATATTTCCAAATTGAGATTAGCACTACTAAGCTTATTTTACTAAGTATATTTTCAAAGCATGAATTACTTTAAACTTGCATATGATGAGTCGAGCATGAGTTTTGAGCTGAGTATGAGTTGTTGAGTCGAGATGAGTGAGTCGAGCCTTATTTTCTTGAGCTATTTTACATACCAATATATTCCATGTACTGACGTCCATTTTGGGCCTGCATCATTTTATGATGCAGATATAGGAGATAGATTATTTCATCCTCTCCACCGTTGAAGTCTATATCAATACATTCCAGAGTTGGTGAGCTATTTCCCTGTTCTAGTGCAAGACGCAAGTAGAAGCACGAGCGGAGCGGTCTGGCTAAACGTGCAATGCCCCGTAGGGAGATCTAGCTTATTGGTCCCTTCTTGCATTCCGGAAGAGCATTTTTATCTTCTTACTGTCATGGAGTATCTTTTATTTTCTTTGAGTTAAGGTGTTCATGGCCTATCATGGCACCATCTAGATTATTGAGTAGAGATTTCATAGACATTGAGTAAAGGGTTTTCGAGTACTATGCATTCTAAATTTATATATTTGAACCATGAGTTATTTGATGTTATCTACATATATGTATATTTATTCACATAATGTCCTTTTATTTGAGTACTGTTCTTCTGTTGTCGAGTTGTTGTGATGATAAGGCCAAGTGGTTCTCTTGGGGGCTAGCAATAATCTCTGAGTGTCGTCCACGCCAAGGGTACCCTAACGGGGCGTGACAAACTTGGTATGAGAGCACGGAGTTCGAGTGTCCTAGGGAGTCTATGAAGCCGTGTCTATAGGAACTTGTTTACGGTTATGAGATCCCTACTTCTATAAATAAGGGACTATTGACATTTAGGAGAAGTTTCCCTTCTTTCAAATTATGTGCAATGGAGCTATTCCCTAAGAAATCTGTAATGATTCATGCATTGTTCTAAACCTTTTGCCTATGATTTGTCCACGAGGTGATAGAGATAGTAATGTTCAAATTCTTACAGATGATATCCTCTATGAAAAATTAATTATAATGGTTGAGAAACTACACCAAGCTTAAGAGAAGTCGACTAGTTTCCTAAGTTGTTTGACTAGAAAGAGTGCTCTATTACTCATTAGAATAATGCATTTGAGTTAGCTATAGATGTATCCAAACCTTCTCCTTCAAAGCTTGCTATTGATATTACCCGTGAGAGAGAGAAACATATGTATCTAAAAAGTTTAAGTTGCAACCTAAGAGTCTAATTTAGAGGTTTTGTAAACCATAAGTAGAGTTGTTACCTCCTAAGCTAGAAGGATGATGAGAGAGAGGAGGTGACCAAATAGTGAGAGTTACGATTGATTGAGGCTTGTGACATGAGTTATTTTTCCCTTAGCTAAGTGAGGTATTGGTGAGTGGATTCCCATAAGTATTGGGCAATGGATAGTAAATATTGTTTGATGTTTATGATGAGGTATGGAGAAATAGTTCTTATTATGATGAGTTAGAGTGGCTCAAACTAGTAAGTGGTTTAGGTAAATGTGTTAGGACACTGGATGTTGATAGCTTGGAAGGACTGAAAGTAATGATTTTGATGTGCGTTGGATCCTACGAACTAGTCTATAGACCGTTGGTAATACTACAGGTCGTAGAGGAGCTTCATCGGTTGACAACCATGAAAGTGAAAAGTTGAGGGACTTCTGTAAGTTGACTTATGAGGTACTGGGACAGACTATATAAGGAACCCGATCTGTAGATTGGATCTCATGGGCTGAATTGTCAGTTTTATGAAGAGTGTGACATGTTTTCACGGTTATAGATCTAAACTATGCTTATGATTCTACAGTGAGAGTCCTATGTGATTTAAAGAGTTATGAACTTAGTGAGATAAGGAGGTATTGATAAAGCATTAGCCATGTGATTTTAGTAGACCTATGTTCTTAGATAGTTACCTAGTAAGTTATAAGTTAGTGTAGTATAAGAGGAGTGTATGAAGCAAAGTCACAAAGCTTGAATTTTAAGGAGCGATATGAAGAGGGAGATAACATTATGAAA
The DNA here is from genome assembly GCA_011800125.2 of Solanum clarkiae. NCBI lineage: Eukaryota > Viridiplantae > Streptophyta > Magnoliopsida > Solanales > Solanaceae > Solanum > Solanum clarkiae. The sequence continues at coordinate 6,181 of JAABOM020051870.1, read as the reverse complement.
GTGATAGTCTTAGTTGAAGGTTTGTTCTAAGAGTCTTGTTATAGCGTATGTTTTATTTAAGATGTTATCTTGTAACGAGTGAGATGCTATGATGTATAGTAGAGGTACCCCATATATAGAGATAGTGAATTGAGGATGGGACGCTAGATGAGAGGGAGCATAAGATGGGTATTCGTGATATAGTAAAGTTGTGTGAAGCTATACGTTATGACTTGCTATGAGAATTTAGATAGTCTACTTGAGTTGTCAATGTAGAGCAAACTAGTGTAAGCATTCTTTGTTGCCTTTAGTAACTAGATCGATGGGGATTTATGTATGAATGATGATGAGTCCTGCCGTGCAATCCAAGACTTCCCTAGTCATATATATATTGGAGCTAAAAGTTGAATGTAAGTGATTTTGACTAAGAGGTTAGATGATAAGAGTGATAAAAAGCGATTATGCATGTCAATAAGAGTAGTAGGTATAGAAATATGCCTACAGAGCTAGAAGGAAGTTAAGATTTGCATCCTAGAAGAAGGTCTAATAGTGATTTTACATCATTGAGTATAGCACAATAAGAGAATTTGAGATGTTAAGGTGAATAGATGTGTAGAGCACTATGCTTATAGTTTAGTAAAAGGAGATGATTCTCATATTTAGGAAGAGGACCTTTGAGCCAACGGGGAGATGGGGAGTTGATAAACCAAAATAAGTCTTGAGTTTTGATAATGATGAGTTTATCAGGATAAGATTTTGATGATAATGGATGAGTTATTGTTGATGAGTGAGTGTGGATGTTCTTTGGCGCGATGATAATATATTCTCCTTTGATTAAGGTTGTAGACATAGAGAAAGAGAAATATAAGACATTGTGATGTGATGCAAATAAGTAAGAGTAGATTAAAGTGTCTCTAGGCAAGAGCATGTTAGTGTACCTTTAAACGAGAATTTCTCTCAATGACGGATGTAGAAGTGTTGAGTAGGCTTGATAATTTTCTGGTATAGTTGAAGTGGTTAAAAATAATAGGCTTGAGTTTGTGGATGTCACTATATGAGTGATTGGAGAAGGCTATTGATGATTTTGAGTGAGTGTTTTAGGTAGATGCAATAGATGTAGTGATGGGAGAGTAGTGTTCTCTAAAGAAAATTCCTGAGGAAGTATGGAACTTGAGTTGAGGGTTAATTTTGTAGGAATATGATCATCCTAGGAATAGCACTTTGGGGATTAGAATTAGGCTTGAATGGAATAAGAGGATGTGGTTAGGAAGAGATCTGAATAGAAGCTTTAAGCTTTAAATTGACGATATAGTTCCATAAAGGAGAGCGTAGTTGAGATGAGGTGTGAGGTTAGGAGTTACCCATGGAGTGTTATGCACCTTGATGGTCCCATTCTCAATTAGAGTTGAACTCACTTTCGAGATGTTCGAGCGATTTGAATTGAGTATATTTTGACTTTCAATTCATGCTTGATGATGAGGATGTGGAGGGATGTTCCTATCCTTGATGTAATCAATGTTTCCATTCTTGCGTTGATATGTTAATTCTTGAGTCTGAGTAGATTTTATTGAGGGCGATGAAGAGTTAATAGTTGGAGTTGTTGGGTGAGTGTTGAGATGAATCCTGAGTATTTTCGTGCCTTGATGTCCAACCTTACTCATCATTCGACAATGAATGATCCCAAGGGGGGGATATTATGACACCCCATAATTATATACTCATATGTACCTATGATTCAAGCCTCATTCCTATATGTGAGAAGTGTTTTAGAGTCATAAGAGACCTCTAATACTTAGACGAGTTCAAGAATTTCTTATAAATCGAGTTGTTAGTGTTGGATTATGCAAGGGTCAAATATAAATGATTATAACTTCTAGCACACAAATAACTAGATGACCCATAACATACCAAACGAAAACCCTTAGAATTAGCTTTCCAAGGCATTTAGTTTCACCTTATTCTGAGTTCGGAGTCAAATGTTATGACCATTTCACTGAAGGCGGTCAGTGTAGAGTTGCACTACAAAACCTCTATTACGAGTTGTAGGTCGGGGTACGAGTCATAGTGTGGGCTCGTAGCAACTTCAAAAAACTCTAAAATTATGTAAAAGGGTTACAAGAGGGGTCCTACGAGTCGTAGTACAGTGTACGGGTCGTAATAGGGCCTGCAATGAGATTTTAATAGCTTTTGAGAAAGAATATTTTCGTCAATTCCCACCCATTCCTTTTAACCCTCAGCCATTTTGGGACTAAATACAAGTCCTAAAATAGATCTTTAGCCTAATTTTTCTTCTCTTTTCACTTAGGGTTTTCTTGAGCAAGGAGACGAGAAAGGAGAATGAGTATGGTTATTTATTTCATCACAAGAATCCATTGAGGTTTGATTGTTCCTTCAATTTTCAGGTATGTAAGGCTCACTAAAGTATGATATTTTGTTCCTCACATGCCCCTTCAACTTCTTGAGTCAAGGTTTGGTAAAAGAGTTGAGATTTGAGAAATTATATTATCTAAATATTGAGATTATATACTTATTATGAATTCTTTTGATGTTTTATGAAGTTTTATTGCATCATATACTCTCAATATGGTATTGAGCTGTAGTTCTATACTTGATTGCACTAACTTTAAATTTTCATTTTTTGAGAAATCTATGCATATGTTGGGTTGAGGTTGAGTTTAAAGATTTGAGTATAGCATTGGAGTTGAGTATCTTGAGTTGAGCAAATTGAGTATGAAGAGCATGTTACATTGAGTCATATATGCTACCACACATGAACATCTTGCTTGCATTACATGAAGAGTCAATTTAAGTGAGTCTAAATGACCATTATTTGAGTTGAGTTGAGTTTGATGGAGTGCATTTCATGAATTGTTGAGTTTGGCTTGAGTTGACTGTTTGCATTAATGAGATGAGATAATGAGTACTTGAGATGAGATAACCCAAATGAAGTTAATATTTGAGTTGATTTATTGAGCATTTAGGATTGAGTTGACTGGTGATATTGAGCATATTTTAGTCTTGGAAGAAGTATTGAGCATCGAGTTGGGTGATTGAGGAGCACTCTAGAACTATGTTGCCAGCGCAGGACAGTCGTTTCAGCGTAATACTGGCGAGTCTTGTGTAACAAGTGGACACCTCCTTATGAATCCATGAGGGAGAGCTGATGTATCCTTTTTCGTGGATCGTTAAGGACTGGCAAGGCAACGATGCCATATTAGCTGTTCATCACCTAATTATAGGTAGTGCGAGGTATATCGGTTAAGAGAAACTCCCAAGCAACATTATATTGATTGAGTATAATATTTCTAAACTTAGATTAGCACTACTAAGCTTATTTTACCAAGTATATTTTTGAAGTATGAATTACTTTAAACTTGCATAGGATGAGTCGAGCATGAATTTTGAGTTGAGTATGAGTTGTTGAGTCGAGATGAGTGAGTCGAGCCTTATTTTCTTGAGCTATTTTATATACCAGTATATTCCATGTACTGACGTCCATTTTGGACATGTATCCTTTTATGATGTAGATATAGGAGATAGATGATTTCAGCCCCTATACCGTTGAAGTCTATATTAGTACATTCCAAAGTTGGTGAGCCCTCCTTGCATTCCGGAGGAGCCTTTTTATCTTCTTACTATCATGGAGTATCTTTTATTTTCTTTGAGTTGAGTTGTTCATGGCCTGTCATGGAACCATCTAGATTGTTGAGTAGAGGCTTCATAGACATTGAGTAGAGGGTTGTCGAGTATTATGTATTCCAAATTTATATATTTGAAACCATGAGTTATTTGATGTTATGTACATATATGTATATTTATTCACATGATGTCCTTTTGTTTGAGTACTATTCCTCTGCTGTCGAGTTGATGTGACGATGCGGATAAGTAGTTCGCTCGAGGGTTAGAAATAGTCTTGAGTGCCGGCCACACCAAGGGTACTCTCCCGGGGCGTGACTGGGGCTATATTATACTTTATTATGTTCGAAATATGTAATTACGTTTTCTTTTTATATATTTGTCATTTTTTTGTTGCAGTATTATTTTTTTTTATTTTTTTGTTTTAAAAAGTGTTAACAAGTTTGCTAGGGAATTGGTTAACATGTTGGTTGAATGTACACAAAAAACTAACCACAAATGTTGGCTAAATGTTCATAATCAATTTGGTCAACATGTTGGCTAACATGTTGGGCAAATGTCCATAAATAATTTGGTCAACATGTTGGTTATTATGCTGGGCAAATGTTGAAAAACAAGTGCTCATTAATGTTGGTTAACATGTTGATCAATTGTTCACAAATAAGATATATATTTATTTTTTATTTTTTTATTTATAATCAATATTTTTGAAGTTTTCCATGGAATTAGTTATTGTGGTTAGTAAGATTTTTTTCTTTTACAGTTTGTTTGACTTTTTCTTGGGTTAGTTAATGTTACTATATTGGTTAAGGAATGATTTTTTCTTGGGTCAGTTTATGTTACTATGTTGGTTAGGGAATGGGGGTTTTGTTTAGAAATGTATTCTTTCTGTCATGTTATGTGTTTTTGTTTTTGGTTCAGAGTAACACAAAACAACCTAAATGGCTTTAACATATAAACTTTGGTGCTCTTGGTGAAATATCCAAGAGGTTGGAGAAGTTGAATATGCTTGACATGTTCAAACATTCACCATTCAGCTACCTTCTTGAACTACCTGAAATGCATGTTCAACCACAACTCATAAGACACCTACTGCTGAATGAGGCGCCCAGTAAGAGGAAAGAGACTTTCACATTTTTTGTTTGAATGGTTCTTTATTTGAATTTAGCATTGTTGAGTTCAAGGCGGTAACTGATTTCAAATTTGGTACATTGGATGATTTTTTCCATGACTTGGTTGGCCCGTCCAAACTGATGGCAAATTATTTTCAAAATTCAAGAATAGAATTGTGCCAAGGGAACATTTTATCAGGGTGTTTAAAGAGGAAAAATTACTTGAGCCAGATGATGTATTCGATATGTGCATCCTATATTTTATTAGTACTTTTATACTATTGTCTCCTCTGCAGAATTTATTTGTTCCCGAAGACCATTTCTTATTGGTTGAGTCGCGAAAGTATGTTGATTATTCGTGGGGCTATTTGTCCATTCTTGATTTTAGGGATTGCAACACTAAACAGGTTGTTGCGGGAAAGGATAGGGTGTTGTTTTGGGGATTTCTTTTGGCTCTTCAAATCTGATTTTATAATTGTTTCAACCGAGTTGATCGAATGGTTGCAGTTCATCGATTTAGACGGAACCCGCGGATGTTTAGTTGTGATACTCCAAACAGGAAGATTTTTTCAACCACTTCAAAAGAGGGATGTTTCGAGCAGCTGGGAATCTGGTAAGTTATAATATTGTTGCATATATATTTTTATGGCATAATACCCAAATATGCCCCCCAACTTGGCACCAGATTGCAAGTTGGAACTTAAACTTTCAACTTGTACAAATATGACCCTCAACTTGGCAATTCCTGAACAAGCAGGCACAGGTTGTTGAGGTGGAACAGTGCGTGAGTTACACGCAAATGAGACGCGTGAACAGTCTTTTTTTGAACGTTCCAACAAAAATAGGATAATTTGACCCTTTTATCCCTACTAAATTTCTATATATACATACTATTTATTTTCAAATTAACATACACTTTATTCTTCTTCTTTTTATTAAAAATACACAAGCATTTGTCTTTTCATTTTTTTACACATTTTTGACCTTTTTTGATAAATAATGAGTTTCAACATTTTTTGTCATTGTAGAAAAAAAGCAATAATGAAGATTTCATGGTCCGCACGTAATCCAAGTCGTTGGTTTCTTGGATGTGAACATGGTCGAGTTTGATATAACAAATTTTTTGTTTAAATTTTAATAATTAAAATTCTATTTTTATGGTTATTTTGTTATTTGTAAACAGGTTGGATGTAAATTTTTTAGGTGCTGCAAAATGAATTTTACTAAGCATGCTAGAATTGCGATTTCGGGATTACATAAAAGACTAAATAATGAATTCAAATATTTTTCCTCTCCAATTTTTTACACATTTTTTGCCCTTTTTAGATAAATAATGAATTTAAATATTTTAAAAAAAATAAAATTTTTAAAATTTGAATTTTTTGTAAAATTAGAGTTTTGAGTATCTTTAATATTTGATTTTTTTGTAAATATACATTTTTTTGTATAGGGTT
>JAABOM020051859.1:0-15645 GCA_011800125.2 Solanum clarkiae | reverse complement strand
AAAAAAATATGTGGATGATAGATAATAGCTATTACTCATGAAGAAAATTAAAAGACATCTTAAAAATTTCATGTGATCTATCTGAACTATTATATTTTAAAAATTAACAATAAATTGTGTATATAAAATTTATTTAAATAATATAGATATTTTTTCATTATTCTTTTTACAAAATAAGGATATTTGTGGTCCAAAACATAGATGGCAAGGGTAGTTTTGATCCCAAAATAGTCGAAGGGTATAATTGAGCTATTTCAAATAAATTGAGGATAATTTTGACCCTTTTATTGCCACGTGGATATCTACGTGAAGTGACATGTGGCAAAGGTAATGGTGTAAGGGCATTTGTGGTCCAAAACATAGACGACAAGGGTAGTTTTGATACCAAAAATAGTTGAAGGGTATATGTGAGCTATTTCAAATAGTTTGAGGGTAATGTTGACCCTTTTTCGAAATTAATTTTCTTTGTTATGAATGCTTTTTAACGGTGGACAATATTAGACCTTCCTAATTCTTACTGACTGGATCAAGACAGTAATGAATAGGGAAATAGATTAATTAACAGGATTCGATGTGATCCCTCTCTTCTAATCAACTAAGCTGGACCAAGGGGAGGTTGTACTGAAACAAAAGGTAAGAGTTAGCAATGTCATACTATGGGGATGGATCAATCACGTAGTAAAATTTACCTCTCACCTGGATCAAAGTTTTTGGTAAACTTGACTTACCATTCTGCATGCTACACACTAGGAAAGATTGCGATTATCTGGTGATACTAAGTTAGGAATTCATGTGGAACACAATACCCTAGTTACTTCTCTCACCGGTTTCACAACACTTACTTCTAGTTTGGGTTTATTTCTTGTAATTACAACCCTCCCTTTTAAGGAGATGAGTGGGTTAATTCATTCGACTTGCTTGTAATTACTCCAGGTCTAGACCATATTCCCTGTGGGTTCGACTCTAACCTTGGTTAGATTATATTTTGACAACGATCACTTATACCTTCAACAAGAAGGTGTAGTTTGGGCGATATCAAAATTTTGGCACCGTTGGGGGGACTACGACTTTTTGACTGGTTTAATTTGAGTAATTCAGGAATTAATCCTTATTTTCTTTATTTTATGTTTCTTGATGTTTTTTGTTTTGTTTTAGCATACAAGTATAGTTTATGCACAACACTTGTAGTCGAGGCAATTCCTTGATCCGTTTAACCTTGAGATCCAAAAGACACTAAGGTTTTTCGCGGGCTTACTTCAAATGAGGAGGCAATTCCTTGATCCGTTACTTAAAATGCTGTAGAATAGAAGGATTTTCGCAGGCTTACTATCAGAGGATCTGCATAACCATCTACACAACATTGTCTTCAGTTGCAAAACTATGATGGTGAGTCAGAATCTTTCCATAGATGTCGTTGGGATTTGTATCTTCCCATTGTTTCTAACAGGGAAAGCGACACTATGGTTATTCGACCTTCCACAGAGTTCAATCACCAGTTTGGTAGAAACATAGAAAGCCTTTTTGGAAAGGTTCTTTCCTAGGTCAAAGAAGCTAAAGTTGAAGGATCAGAATAACAATTTTGAACAGTTGCCTAGTGATTCAATTAGCATCACGCGGGAGAGGTTTACATAGTGCCTAAGGAGTATCCCTGACCATAAGATCGTTAATGATGCCTTGGTAGAAATCTTCTATCGAGCCCCAGATGAAAATAGCTAAACTGTTGCTGACACTATCATGGGAGGCTCATTTTTAGATTGTTCACTCCTAGTTACAACTGAGAGGTTGGAGAAAGTGGTCAAGATGAACCGTGCAAGAGGGACCAGAGACAAGTCGATGACTAAGTGCTCTTTCTCAGTTAGTACTAACTTTGAGCAGGAAAAAATAGATGAGGAGATGATGCAAGAGGTAGCTCGAATTAGTAATAATGTGCGGTTGTTGATGAAGCAAAATTAGAAGTGCGTGAATGCGGTCAATCATCAGTCGCTACGAGCACCCATGTATGAGGAGCCCTACTCTGAGGAGGACACTTGCTTTGTCACTGATCAGATGGGAGATTTTCAAACCAACGCCCAAGGATCTAACCAGGATTATTAGCACTAAGGTAAAAACTTTAATAAAGGTGGCATCATCAGAGATAACAATTGAGGAGGCTACTATGACAGGAATAGGGGCTCGGATAAAGATGCTGATTGGGGAGGTAAAGATGGTTACAAAAATGGTCCGTATATGCCACCACACAATTGTGACTCTTGTGCTAGTAGCTCACGAATTGAGGAGATGTTCGACCGACTGAAGAAGGCTGACACATAGGATGAGACCTTGAAGGGGATGAAATTTGATATCTCCAGCATTAGTCTGAAAATCAAGTCTCATTTTATTGTTACCAAGTAGCTGAAGTAATAGTTTGGTCAAATGTACACTCAATTGAACCAGGGGAAAAAAGGTACATCCCCAACAATATAGTACAAAATCCAAAGAATAAGGTGTAATGCATGGCAATGACAGTATATGGCGACATGCAGACCATTGACCCATCGATGCCAGTTGATAATGATAAGGTTTGCGAGGAGATAATTGATAACAAGGATGCAAAGATCAGAGATGCTAGCGCCAAAGATGGGGTGAGTGATGCAGTAATGATATCACAAAAGTTAAAACCTAAACCTAGACCTCCCCATCCTTTCCCCCAGAGACTCAAAAAGAAGAAGGAGGAAGGTAAGTTTCAACAATTCATCTCCATGTTGAAGCACTATTCCATCACTATCCCTCTTATTGAGGCATTGGAGAAGATGCCCATATATAAAAAATTCATGAAGGACTTATAGATGAAAAAGAGGATTGTGAGTCAACAACTCTCTTAAAAGCTTTAGCATTGCAGTGCAATAGCAACAAGGTCCTTGATGCAAAAGAGAGAAGGTCCCAGAGCATTACCATACCCTGCACCATTAGAGATGTCAAATTTGCAAAGGCATTGTGTGACTTAAGAGCCAACATCAATCTAATGCCTCTTGCAATATTCAAGAAGTTAGGCCTGGGAGCCCCTACTCCAACAAATATGAGGTTTTTGATGGTTGACAAGACAGTGAAGAAGCCTCTGGGGATATTGTATGGTGTTCTCGTTAAAGTGAAAAAATTTATATTCCTTGCAGACTTTGTGATCCTAGATTGCGAAGTTGACTTTGAAGTCCCAATCATCTTGGGAAGGCCCTTCCTATCCTCTAGACAAGCACTGGTGGATATGGAATCAGGCCAAATCAAGTTTTAATTGAATGATGAAGAAGTCGTCTTCAGTATCTATCAGTCTATGGAAAGGCTCGATGATCCGAAGATGTAAGTTTAGAAACTTGGTTAAGTCTGAGTAACCAAGTTTTTCAAGTCATGCCGTGACAATAAATCAGGCACTTATGGGAGGAAACCCAAGATATTTGATGTAAAATTTGTGTTATTGCTTTATTTTTAGCTTTTTGGACTTGTAGGTAGTTTAATTTTATTGTTTTGGTTGTAATTTTGGACTTTAGGCCTTGTGGCTTATAGGGTAACAAATTGTTCTATGAAGGACACGCATGAACAATACTATGTTAGCAATCTAGTGCTGAAAGGTGAGAGAAGTTGATTCTAAGACCAGTTCCATACCACAACTCGTACACTGACTCCTGAAACACTTCAAGTAAGCAGTGTTTTGTGCACTCTAGCCCACGAGCCAACTTTACCAACCATAGATAAAACTATGAGTCGAGAATGGGGCTTGTGGATCCCAGATAAGATATCTAATACTTGCTAAATATTGGGGGCTCCTATGATTGAACTTACGAGCTGTATGTCAATGTACGACTCATAGATGGATCTGTGATGCCAATTTCCCAAACTAGGGTTCAGGTAAACTACCGAACCATGAACTTTGGGCCGTAGAATCTCTTACGGCTCGTAGTTGGGGTATTAGGGGACCTAAACCCAATTTTTAGCCAACCTGGTTAACGGTTTAAAAGAGGGATAAAATTATCTACCACTTATTCTTGCCAAAATGCCGAAAATGTTCCTTCTTCCCTAGTCTCCAACCATCATCCCGACCACCTCCATATTTTTTGGCAAGCTTCTGGCGACTCTCCGGTCACCTAGGGTTCCATTTGTCTCAGCTACCTCTAGCAATTTTTTTAGCTTTTTGATAAATTCCGGTATGTTCTTGACTTTAATTTATATAGTTTACCAAAATTTCTTGTCATTAGTTTGAATTATTGTTGGGAATGGTACTCTGAGGTTTATGTGCTAGTAATTGATGTTGCCCGTTCATGAGAAATAATCCATGCCTAGAACTAATTGTGTAGTTTGAAATTAAACAATGTATATGCCAAAAAATGTATTTAATGTATTTGTCCACGAAGTATTGTGTTTGTCATTGTTTAAAATCACATAGTAACTTGTCATCTGAAGTAAATTGAACCATTTGATTGAAAATTGGCATGTGATTATATGTGTGCGAATGATAGCATGAACATTAGTTGTCCAATTGTGGTTAGAATGTTATGTGAACGTGCAATTGATATTTGACAGGGTAGTTTTATAATTTACACATATGGGGTGTCGGGTAACTTGGTGAAAATATGTTGAGTGCATAAATTGTTGTTTTGACGCTGATTATAGTTGACATGTCTTATTGTTGATTGTATATAGGGTAATGGAACCCGTTTGGGGGCCTTAGAAAAACCCAGTCTATTGTATTTATACAACACGAGGGTCTTCCATGGCCCATGGATTAATCCATGGACCTTAGTTGCCCCTCATAAGTAAGTCGCACCGAGGGAGTTTCTTGGATTTCGTCAAACAAAACCATTCATCGGCCATAGTTTAGACTAGGACTCATAACTTAGTTTCGTAGGTTCCATGACTGTAGATGTTGATTCTTGAATTACACCAACCACTCAGTCTACGACCCTAGTTAATTCTATGAGCCATATCTGGTCTCATAGGTGCATTTTTAGTAACCTAAATTACTGTACCCTGCCACCTACGAAAGCCTTCTATGACCCGTAGTTTTTCCTATGGGTCATAGGCGTGCCTTCGTAGGTCTTCATCCATTCATTTCTGTAACTTTTTGCTTTTCTTTCCTGTACTAGTGGGACTAATTTTTGTGTTAATTGTATCCATTTTAGGTACAAAGGCTCTGAAGTCTAGAAGGAGTGAGATTCGAGCCTTGTAGACCCGATTATGAGATGAGTCTTTAGACACCCCAGCTACTACTAAGGCTAGTGGGTCTATAGAGAATCTTGGTGTTTAGACAGATGTGGGCGCAGAGCGACCATACATATAGGTGGCTACCAGACAATCTGTGTCGCATGAGACTCAGGCCATAGTAGTCCGCCCTCCCAGTCTAATGAGGGAGGTGATAGGGATAACAACTCCATCTAGATGACTTCCTCCGAAGAAGGATTCCAGTCCAAATCTACAGAGGAGTCCGAGTTTTAGTCTACTTCAACACCACTTTTATCCCAGATACATTGACTAGTCATTGGTGGTATGGGGCATGCAACAGAACTATAGGGATGACCTTCGACGTGATGAGCAGGCTCGACAGGCTCATACTATATTTGAGGATCCCTGGATCATCACTTCTGGACTTGATAGTGTCCCTAGACTCTGGAATACCATAGCTTATTATAGCTTGGAGTGGTTGGCAGCTTCATCAGGGAAGTACTCTCCGGATATGGTGTGAGAGTTCTCTGCATCGTACACCACAACCATTATAGAGTCGACCCCTAAAGGGAAGAGATACCTTATCAGCCTCATATTACACTTATGATGGTGAGTGGAGTTGCACTCGATTTATATGAGACAACTATTCGATATTTTTTTTGGTCCCGAGTATCAAGCCCCCAGTTCCACAACTGAATATGATCACAGATTGGGGAAGACCAGGGACAAAGTGTTGATAAGAGATTTAAGTCGAAAGGCCGTATTGATGAGATGGGTCACCGACCACATTACAAAGTAAGCATTGATGATGGTCACGCTCCAATAAGAAAGCGGTTGCTATCAGTAATTAACCTAACCAAGGTTAGGGTCGAATCCACAAGGAATACTAGAATTGACTACAAAATTTCATTACTAATCATTTCTAGTATCTATAACTATAATCTCTAAATGGGGGGGGGGGGTTGTGATTCAAAAACAACATAAAATAAACACTAATTAAAATGCAAGAAAACACTCAATTTTGGGGACAACTTTGGAATTGTGTTCCCCGTGGTTCGTTGACTAAATTACCCTAGATAACATAACTACGATTAGTGAATCACATGCAGGACGGTAAATTAGGTTCTTGCAGCTCTTTTGTGAAGGTGAAGGTCGAATTTCACCATGGCGCTTGGTTGGCTACCATGGCGTGCCTACTAATTGTTACCTATTGTCCCAATCAACCTCCCCTTGGTCAGATTTGGCCCATTAGACGACAACACATCAATCGAATCCTGTCATCTACCCCCCTTTTCCTATTCGTCACTACCTTGGTCGGGATCGTGATAGTAGGTGGAGTTTGGTGTTGGCCACCACCAAACAACATCAATCATCAAGGGAAATAGATAATACATGTAAAGCCCCAATCATAAACATGCACAAAACCTTAGTCATCTCAAGTCAACTACCCATGATTCCCACAACCCCAAGTTGTGGGTGCTTACCTACTCATGGTTAAGATAAAACACACAAATATGCAAATAATAGACATAGTTGAGAGTTTCTCCAATAAGAATGAAGGAAATAGGCACCACAAGTTGCAAACCCACAAGCTTGATTGATCAACAATGAGTACAAGACAAGATTTGCAATCCCCCAAATGAATTTTCAAAGAGATAACAATAAACTACTTTAAAACCCTAAGAAAAGCTTCAAAATATAATGGAGAATTGTTAACTGATTGAACTTTCCCAAAAAAAAACCTAACTTAAACTATACATAATGTTTACAAAATAACCCTAGAATTCACACAGAAAAGACAGCTGGAAGATGATAAGTGTAGTAGTTACGACTCGTAGGAGGACCTACGAGTCGTAGTCAGGGTCTCATATCAGGATATTGGCATCTTGTACTGAACTGGTACGACCTATGGGTACAAGTAGTTGCTAGGGCTACGATTCGTATGTTTGTCTCATAATCTTGGTCTTTAGTTTTTTGATCCAATATTTTGGCCCTCTGAGTCTTGCTACGAGTCCACCTATATGAGTCATAGTGTGTCTTATGACTCGTAGGCTGGGCTCGTAGGGGTGAGCTTTACTTAGCAGATTTCTGATTTTTGGTCTCTGATTCCCGCTACAACACAACCTACGACTCGTAGCATGAGCTACGATTCGTAGGAGGGCTCGTATGGCCTATGCTTCAGCAAAATTTGCAACTTTTCTTCAAAATCATGCCAACCTAATTTTTGCAAGATTAACACAAAAATATATCAAAACACTAAAAAGTTGCTTTAAGAACTCAAAAAATCTATTGTTTCAGGCATCAAATGTGCTGTATTTTGACAACACATCGACACCCTTAACTTAGAATTGTTGTTTGTCCTCAAGCGATGACTCAATCTACACAGATAAAGAGAAACACGTAGCAACTATACTAATGGCATATATATTAACTCCTCTGATTCGGTTACCCAACTACTGTTTTCAAAACAGGATTGTAAAATCATTTAGAAAATTGGAATATAATGAGATACCTGACAATCAGACTATGACAAACTAAGGAGCATCAACCGTCCACAATCACTGGTATAGTCATATGCTACTCGAGTAGTGGAAATGCCCTCACTAGAAAGGAATTCCTTATACTCACTCAAGAACATTTAGAAATCAGGGACTGAGGAAGCATTCTCACTCTCACAAATTGAAATTCATGCACAATGACTAACACCATGAGCTTGCCCCTACATTGATTTTTTGGTTTGGTTAAAAAGTGGATTTGGATCACTTTAGGACTTATTGGCTTGTAGCATAGGCTTAGAGGGCTATAATATGGTACTTTAGGCAAATAGTGACTAAAAGCTGTCCGTGAACCATGTTTACCAACGCATTTTGCTTTCATACTCCAACCCTTTCACCAACTCCTCCCTTATTTCCCCATTTCAAGCTTTTCCCCGGCTTATTCTTTCACTTTTAAGCTGTGCCTTCATTTTGAACTCATTTTTGGCTATACTTTTCAACTCCAGGCACTCTTTCCTTTCCTTTTCTTCACCAGACTCACGATTATTCATTTTCTTTCTTTGAACCTCAACTGATTACCCATCTTTATTACTTTACCACAATAAGGGCCACCCTCAACTTAGGCTTTTAGCTTAAAGTGAAGTAGACAATCTCTATGCCTCAAACTAGGACCACCAATGCAGCCACCCTCAACTTAGGGCTTTTAGCCTTAATCAAGGTTCACATGTTCAAGGATAAATTAGGGCCAGTATCAGGATATTTCATCAAACGAGGTAAAGTTAGCAAGGTGTCAAGAAAAAAATTTGAGTACACAAGAAGCTCAAACATTTGGAACAAGGGATTCACTAGTTTATTTGGTAGGTAATTTAGGCAAAAGTGGGCTTACTATCAGAACAAAGGCCTAAGATCACTTCCAAATCAACCAATTCACCAAACCAATCTTAGAGTATTAGGGCAAGTTCTGAGTCCATACAATGATACATGAATGTATCAAAATAAGCTCAAAACACACATGACAATTGCATCCACAATCAAGTATAGACTGACAGGTCATGCTTTCACTTTCAGCTTACTTTCGCAATATCAGAACAAACATTGTCATGTACTCCAAAAGTATGAATGCATCAATAATCACAACCTCAAATTTTAGGATACT
Organism: Solanum clarkiae; assembly: GCA_011800125.2. Classification (NCBI taxonomy): domain Eukaryota; kingdom Viridiplantae; phylum Streptophyta; class Magnoliopsida; order Solanales; family Solanaceae; genus Solanum; species Solanum clarkiae. The sequence continues at coordinate 6,807 of JAABOM020051859.1, read as the reverse complement.
CAATTTTGCATCAAAAGTTTTTAAGAAAATCTAACAACTATATATATGCCAAAAGATAATATTACTATGCATTTACAATTTATCTGTACTTCCTAAAACCTGCCGGTTCAACAGAAAATAAAACATCCATAAGGAAAAAGAAACAAGACAAGAGAACCTTGGGATGAAAAACAGGGAATGTTATGGACTTGAGTCTACTCAGATTTCACCTTAATCCATAACTTCTACTACCCCACCAAAACATAATACTTTTTCCTCAAAGTAAAGACAAGAACAAAAATAAAACACGATAACATTGAAATATATACATACATTCATTAAAAACCAAAAATAAACATCTAAAGTTGAAGTAAAAATAACATCCAACATAAACATATTTAAACACAACCAAAAACCAACATAATAAAAAGATTGTCTAAAAAGAAAACAAAGTATCCAATCATAACAAAATGAGCACTGGGGTCAAAAGAAATATCAAGGTGCGTCAAGCACCGATATCTGCCTAATCTGTGGGGTCCTGGGGCTGATTCTCATCCTCTACTACAGTGCCGAAAGTACCCTTTCTAGGTGGGGTGTGTTGTGCTTTCTCTCTCTGAATAACCACCAACATAATTGACTCATATACCACCTCCTCAGGTATGGGCTCCTCCTCCTATCTCGGCTTCTTCGGGGCCGGCTCCATGTTAGCATGCTCAAGGGGCCTCTTCCCTCGGCTGTTTGGATGGTTGGTAAGCCTATCAAATGCCTCATCTCCTACCAGTGCTCTTTTCGAGGATGGAACAGGGGCTGTCAACATCTGTAATAAGTCGGCCTTAAATATGGCGAACTCCTCAATAACTGCACTCGCATCGGCAGGCCTAGCTCCCTCTAGCCTCTTGTGAACTCTGGCCTCAAATACATCGACTCGGGAATCTACTGCTCAGACTCTCTCATCAACCAAATCTCAAGCATATGCCTTTATCGTCTCCTTGGAGTCTCGAACAGTCTGATTAATCAATGGCTGGACCCGCACTGACAGCTCAAGTTGCCTCCCTTCTACTACAGTAACCTTACGTAATAAAGCCTGAAATGCAACAATAGAGAAAAGAGGGTCAACCTGTAAAGAAGGTGCTATTGGTGCTGGAGTGCTGGATGAAGGTGTAGACTCAATCTCAACTGCAGGTGTGGGCTCTGTAGAAGCCGGAGTAGTGCCAGTGGTAGTTGGAGGTGAACCTGGAATCTGAGGCTCTACCAGGAAAGGCTCTGGGATAGCTGGAAGAGCTACTCATGGTAAGGCTATCGGGTTCTCATCAGCGTTTATCAGTCTGGGATCCATAGCGCGTGTGGCCTCTACATGAGAGGCCCGGTGAGGGTCAATAGGAACACCTGCTGCATTGCATAGTTGATGAATCAGAACTGGAAATGGCAGTGAGGTGCTCGTTCGAGCTATAGCCTCATAAATCTACTCTAAACTGATCCGGTCCCAATCTATAGCATAGCCAGCTAGGATGCTGACCAACAGTACGACCCTCTCGAGGGTAACCACATTATCCATTAAAGTTGGTCTAATATGCCAACAGATAATTGACCACTAGAACATGGATCGCAATGAGAAGTGGGCTTTTACTATAAGATCTTTGTGGTTTGTGACCCATGTCAGCTCAACACCCTTCTCACAAATCTGGCTAGCGGTACACTATAGGAGCTCCGTCCTAGCCCTGATGTTCTTCCTAGTTACCGCTGTCCTCATCTTCTTAATATGACTATCGTATTCCGCGATAGACTGAGGGGCTGTATAAGTTGGCCCAAACTGCACATGTTGGATCATCTCCTCTGAGATATTAACTCTCCTCTCCCAGAGTGTCACCACCTATAGTCTCGGTTGCTCAATTGGTCTTTTCTTCTTTGGCAACCCTGATGGAGTGTAGTATCCAATTCGGGCACTCTATCTAAGCCTGAGGCATTTAGTCAGGACTCCTCATGAAATCGGCGAACCGACTTGCCTTTCCCTTTTGGCTCCAACCCTTGGTCATATATTTCCTTCATCCCTGGGATGAACCATCGGCGTTTGGCTGCGGGCTGGGACTGGATCTCCTCCTGTTGAGAAGTGCTATCTGACTCTGACTCTGAACCCGAGTGTGAGGGGGTCATCTGAGGCAAGCTACTATCTGATCCATCCCCATTGCCCTATTGTTCTTCCTCTTCAAACTGGGAGGAACTACTCACTTCCATGAGTGTTTAGATGCTAGTGCCCAAGTCTGAGGCCTATTGGCCTTCAGGTCTAACCTGACTCTGTGGACTTCCACAGATCCCTCAGATTGCTCTGTTTTGGAAGATTCATCCTGCAATCTCCGTTGGAGAGCTTGAATGGCCCGTTTGTCTTTTGGAGGTATTTTATCTGCAAACAACCCACAAAGCAACATTGTCCATGGTGTTCGATCCACTAAATTACAAAGTAAAAAATAAAAACAACTAAAAGTAACTATGCACTGATGTAACTGCAGGTTTACAGGTACGAGTGTAGTTATGACTCGTAGGGCGACCAATGAGTCATAAGATACCCTCGTAGAAATAGTATGCCCTTAAAAAAATACTATCTGATCCCTGATACAAGACACAATTATGACTCATAGGGTGACCTACGAGTCATAGTCTGAGCTCGTAACTATTTTCAGAAACATTTTTCAGAATACAGTAAAGTTTATGAGACCCTTCCTATGAGTCGTACCAAGTACTGCGAGTCGTATGTGGGTCTCGTATGAGGAATATGAAGGGATTACAGGTGACTGATACTTGCTATGAGGGGCCACTACAACTCATATAGGAACTTACGAGTCGTAGAAGAGAACAAAAATCACCTGCAATGGCTAACTATTTCCCACACAAAGCACAAATTCAATACAAAATTAAACTTAATCATGCAAATAAGAGCAATGCACGGCTAAATGGCACACAATCAATTCATACTAGCATTGGCAATTTAAAACAACCACTATTCCAAAGAGTCCAAACCATTCCAACCAAACGTCAAGCAAACTGAAAGCAATAAACAATCTAAACTCATTCATGACATGTACACAACATCCCAAGGAAGTGCAATTACCATTCACAATGATTCAATCAAACCCACATGTTCAAGCATAGGCAATCACCCCAATACCATCTAAAGTTCAACTCCGACAACCATTCGGACCCTACATGAGTAGCAATAATGCATTACATACTGAACATTACAAATGTCATACTCACAATCACCCACTCAACCTTTTCTACAAGGATCACTTCAAAACCCAACTCTTTGAAAGCCTATAAACCCTAGATTACAAATCTAGCTTAATAATCAATGTAAGGCATGTTTAAACTTGATCAAGCTAAAGTTATACTCATATAGGAATCAAACTCATCAAAAAGATCGAGAAATATAACCGAAGAGCTTACCAATCAGATTGAAAAATGAACCAAAGCAAAGAGGGATGAATTTTGCATTGAAACACTAGAAATTTATACCCTCACCGGAATCTTCACTGGAAAATGACATGGGTAGTTGGGATTTTTGGTCGAAGAAGGATTTACGGCATGAGTATGGGGTTTTCCATTTACTTAGGGTAAGGGATTTTAGGATTTTTTGACCCCCTTTTATAAGTAAATCGGGTCAGATTTTAAAAAATTATAGATCAAGGCTACGAGACCCTGATACGAGTCATAGGTCATCCTATGACTCTTAGGTCCTAGTCTCGTACCAGATTAAACACTTGGTAAAAATTTAGGTGACATATTTGGGCGCTACGAACCCCTCTTACGACTTGTAAGGGATCCTATGAATTGTTAGGTCGGCTCGTAATGTATGTGCCAACTTTAGATACTTACTATTTCCTTATATGAGGCAAAAATATGAGTCGTAGTGAAGACTTCGACTCGCAGCCCCATTTGTAGGACTTGCTCCAAGTCCAATTTTTCCAGATCTTCAGTTCTTCCACTTTTTACCTGCAAACCAAGTCTCAAAACCACAACTAGTTTAAGTCTCAAACAAACAAATAATTAGCAGAATGCTTGGGTTGCCTCCCAAGAAGCACCTTGTTTAATGTCGTGGCTCGACTTTGTCATATTCCTTCATCAACAATCATCAAGGGTCCATACCTCGCTCTTGAACTCGTCCGGATGTATCATGGATTGGCGAATATCGAACACGACTTCTGCATCATTAACACATTACCGCATCTAACATGAATCTATATCCACTAGGGCTCTACCAGTGGTTAGAAATGGTCTCCCCAAAATAATGGGCACCTCAAAGTCAACTTCATAGTCGAGGATCAAAAAATCTGCCAGAAAGATGAACTTATCGACTTTAACAAGCACATCCAAAAGGATTTCTTTTGGTTTTTTACTGGTTTGATCCACCATAAGCAACATTATTCTTGTCGGGGTAGGAGTACTAAGGCCAAGCATTTTGAATACTGTAAGAGGCATTAGATTAATACTCGCTCCTGAGTCACACAATGCTCTTGCGAACTCGCTATCTCCAATAGTACAAGCAATGGTGAATGCACCGGGTTCTTCTCACTTTTGCACAAGGCATTTGGTCATAATCACACTACATTGTTGGATTTCTTGCGAGAACTCTTGGCTCAAAGTGTGCTTCTTGCTGACCAAATCCTTCATGTATTTGGTATACCCGGGCATTTTCTCCAAAGCTTCTAGAAGGAGAATGTTGATGGAGAGTTGCTTCAACATTGAGAGGAAGTGTTTGAATTTACCCTCCTCTTCCTTTTTCCTAAGCTTCTGCGGGAAAGGAGGAGGAGGTTCGGGAATTGGTTGCAATTTCTCATGCTACCTTACTTCTTCTTGTTGCATCTCGCCAACCTTTGGATTTTCTCCCTCAACCTCAACTTCACCACTAAGACCCTTCTCATCGACTTCATCCACAATAACTGGCATATGGGGATCCATTGTGCTATTGCCATTTCGTTATTACCGTTATACAATGCCTTTTATTTTTAGGATTTTGAACAGTATTGCTTGGTAGGGTGCCCTTTTGGCGTTGGTTCAATTGTGAAGACACTTGCCCAAATTGTTGTTCAAATTATTTGATTGCCACCGAGCGAGACTCTATTTTTTGGTTGATACTTGAAATATCTGCTTTCATTCCCTTTAGAGTCTCACCTTGGTGGTCAACTCGTTTCAACAATTTTTCAAACATATCTTCAATCCTAGAATTTCTCGATTCAGAATCACGATTGTGTGGTGGCACATAAGGACCATTCCTGTAGCCCTTTCTTCTTCCCATTCTGCATCTGACACTTTCTTTCTCTCATAGTATCCACTCCAGTTGTCTCTATACATCCCATCACGGTTGAAGTTCTGACCTTGATTCCATAAATGTTTCCTCCAATAGTCCGAATTGGACCCTTGAGGGTTGTTCCAAAAACCCGCCGCGTTGTTGCTTACAAAACATGCATCCTTATCAAAGAATGGGTCATCATAGGTAGGAAATTTCGGAGGCTAGTAAGTGACTTCATGGATGCTTGCTTGGTTTTGCTTCAAGACCCTATCCATGCTTGTGCGAAGTTGAGAAAGTTGCTCTATGATCTCTTCATTCACCTTTGCTTGCTCATTGTTGGTATTGACTGCACAAGAAGGTTTCATCACACCTCGCTCTCGTTGCCCCCATGCTCTCTTTATTTGACCATTTGTTCCATTCTTGCGAATATCAATGCAAAAGGTTAGTCTAGAAACATGCCTCCCATGATTGTATCAGCACAAGCTTGACTATTCTCGTCAAGTGCCCGATAGAAAATCTCAACCAAGGCATCATCGACAATCTTGTGATCCCAAATTATCCTCAAGCATTTAGTAAACCTCTCCCATGCTGTGCTAATAGAATCGCTTAGAAATTGCTCAAAGTTGTTGATTTGGTCCTTGAGCTTCAACTTCTTAGATATCGAGAAGCATCTTTCAAGGAATACTCTCTGAAGTTCAGCCCAACTTGTGACAGTGCCTGGAGGAAGCTCAGACAACCATACAGCTGCATTGCTAGTCAATGACAGCGGAAACACTCTTAACCCAACAACATCAAGAGAAAGGTTTTGTATTTCCATGATGCATTTGCACACAAACACCACATTTTGAAGATGACGATGGTGATCCTCTGAAGGTATCCCTATGAATAGACCACGGTTTTGGAGCATTTGGAGCAATCCACGTGATACAATGAACTTAGTATTTGCCGATAAAGGAGGCAGTACTATAGCACCAGTAACATCCATAGCCGTAAGGTTCAATCAATATTGATTCCATCCATAAGCATTTTCATTAAAGTCCCTGAGCTGTGGCCTATTACCCTTTTGTGGTGGATTCTCCTCTCTATCCATATCTTCATTCGTATGCACATCCTCCTCAACCTCAATATCCTCATTGACTTGAGCTATTCTTCTTGGTAGTCAATAGATATCCAAATTTAGTGGAGGTAAGGGATTGCCTTGGTTCCTTGTGTTGGGCGTATAACCTAGTACACCCTGCAAAAGAACTCAAACAACAAAAACAAAAACAAAAGTAAAATACAAGAGACTCTGGAAATTAATACTAGAATTAACTAATAGTGAAATCAAATCAAAACCTAACTGTATTCCCCGCAACGGCGCCATAATTTTTTGATGATGGTCACACTCCAATAAGAAAGCGGTCTCTATCAGTAATTAACCTAACCAAGGTTAGGGTCGAATCCAGGGAATACAGAGCTTGACTACAAGATTTCACTACTAATAATTTCTAGTATCTATAACTATAATCTCTAAATGGTGGGGGGGGGGGAGGTTGTGATTCAAAAAT
>JAABOM020051818.1:0-15646 GCA_011800125.2 Solanum clarkiae | reverse complement strand
TAAGGTCTGCGTACATTCTACCCTCCCCAGACCCCACTTGTGGGACTTTACTGGGTATGTTGTTGTTGTTGTTGTTGAGGTTGGTCTTGGCCAATTCTTAACTGCCTCAATCTTTTGTGTATCCACTTGAATTCCATCTGCATAAATCACATGACCTAAGAAAGCCACGGATTTGAACCAAAACACACACTTAGAGAACTTTGCATGTAAGTCATTATCTCGGAGTGTCTGCAAATTGATCCTAAGGTGATTGGCATGCTCCTCTTCATCTCTAGAACATATCAAGATATCATCAATAAACCTAATCATGAGCATATCAAGATACTATCTGAATACTCTGTTCATCAAATCTATAAAGGCTGTGGGTGTATCTATGAATCCAAAAGACATCGCTAAGAACTCAAAGTGACCATATCAGGTTCGGAAGGTCTTCTTTGGGATATATTCTCTCTGCTTAACTGATGATAGCCTGATCTGAGGTCTATCTTAGAGAAAACAATAGTACCCTGAAGTTGGTCGAAAAACATCAATCCTCGGAAGGGGATACTTATTATTGATAGTCACCTTATTCAACTGATGATGTTCAATACACTTCCTTAAGGAACCATCCTTATTTCACACGAATAAGAATAGGGAACCCCATGGAGAGACACTCAGCCTTATGAACCATTTCTCTAACAAATCCCTCAACTGCTCCTTCAATTCTGTAAACTTTGCAGGGGCCATTCTATATGCCGGAATAGAAACAAGTTGGGTTTCAGGAAGGACATCAATTTTGAAATTGATCTCCCTATCTGTAGGGACTCTGGGCAAATCCTCAGGGAACTCGCTCATAATCGGGATAGACTCTAGAGAAGGGGGCTCAAAATCCTCAAACTTGACTTGCATGAGGTGATAGATACATCCCTCATAGATTAATTTTCTGGCTTTGAGGTAAGAAATAAGCTTACACTTCAGAGCCACAAAATCTCCCTTCCACTCAATAACAGGCTCATCCAAAAACTGGAATTTGACAGTCCGAGTCGGCAATCAATGGAGGAATAGCAGGTGTGAAGCTAATCCAAATCAAGGATCGCATCAAAATCAACCATCTCCAACTGAATCAAATCAACAAGAGTATCCCTAGGATAGATGGACACCATATAATCCCTATAGATCCTCTCAGCTCGAAAGATGGACACCATATAATCCCTATAGATCCTCTCAGCTCAAATGAACTCACCAAAAAGAGTAGAAATAGAAAATGGATCAAGCAAACACTCGGAAGAATCCCAAATGTACTTGCCATGTATGGCATCACAAAAGAACAAGTTGCACCCGAATCAAGTAAACCATAGCAAGAAAAGGTGAAACCTCCTGATCCTTCCAGTTTCCCATTTCATATAGATAGTTTATCCCATTGCCTGCCCCTAGTGCAATACCTCTCTGATTACTCCTCGCTGGTGGTGTTGCAGTAGAAGTCTGGTCCTTATTGCCCCACACCAAAAATTCCCTCTTAAACTTACCTACTTGAAAACACTTGTAGCAAGCATTTCTCAATCTTTACACTCTCCCAAATGCATCCTACCACACTTCCCACAAGGTGGCTTCCCTTTAGAACCAAGAGTAGCACTTCCTTAAGATTGTACAACTTGTGGCCTAATGTTTGACTGACTTTGGGACCTCTGATCATGTTTGTGGCTCTGGGGTGGTGCATTGGATGAAAATGGTGAATAGCCAGAGGACATCTTCTGGAAATAAGATCTATCTCCCCTATTCTATTTGCTCTGTATAGACTCAGGCCCTGCCGATCTAGCCTTCTTACTCTGATGCTTCTCTCTTTCTTTCTTCCTATCGTCATTCGCCTATTGGGCATAGACCATCATTCTAGAGATATCCATACTTAGGATCCATAATGCCGCCTTGCACTCTCTCTTCACATGTTTTCCTAACCTAGATACAAATTTCTTTATTCTTGCTCTCATATCTGGAGTCATCATTGGGGCATACCTGGAAAGCTTGATGAATTTTGAGCTATACTCTTTGGCAGCCATACTTTCTTGCTTCAAGTTCACGATCTCCTCAACCTTTGCCTCTAAACTCTTGATGAAAGAAGTGATCGAGAAAGGCACTCTTAAACTCATCCCAAATAGCGGGCTCAACATCATCGCCTTGACTCTCTTCTCTCTGGTTGTACTAAACATTGGGTACATCCTTGAGCTGGTAAGCAACAAGCTCAACTCCCTCAGTCTAAGTCACATGCATAGTCTTTAGTACCTTCCACATCTCATCAATAAAGTTCTGAGGGTCCTCCTCAACCTTAGACCAAGTGTAGACAAATGGGTTCATCCTCAGAAAGTTCCTCAGTCTAGAGTTAGCTATTGGCTCATGAAAGCTAGAAGTAGGAGTCTAAGAGCCTTTGTTTGGGCTCTGAGCATCTATCAACTGGGTGAACATGGCAATGGCCCCTCTAAAGTCGGCCTCTGTAGTAGGAGCAGGGGGAGAAGTAGGTGTCACAGGAAGACTAATGGTCCTGGGTGGTCGATCTCGGCCCCTCGCCTCCACCTGAGGAGGCACCTCTGACATAGGGTTCTCAGCACTGATAGATGAAGCATTCCTCTGGATCACTGCGCGTCTTGGTGGCATGATCTACAATCATGTAATGTATGAGATAGAAAGGAGTTTTGTAGAGTTCTCACTCCATCATACGAGCTTAGAATACAAGAAAGGGTAACAATTCCTAATGTCTTGTAGCCTCCCATTTATGAAGTATGGTGCACAACACACCCTTAAACATGACTGTACTAGACACGACTTCATAGACTTCCTAAGGCTTTTCAAACCTGTGCGTTGATACCAAGTTCGTCATGCCCCAGGCAGGTACCCTTGGCGTGGCGGGCACTTGAGCGACTATTGCGGATTTCCCAAGAGAACCACTTGGCCTTGTCATCATATCAACTCGACAGCGAAAGGATAAGTCAGAAAGTAAGACATCATATGCAAGAAGAGAAATAGTTACTTAAGTCTACTATTGAAGTACCCCACATGTTCTTCGAATGCCCCCATAGTTGTAATTTTCATATATCTCTAAATTCGTGCGTGATTTTAAAAATCTGACTTCATATTCTTGATTAGGGGGCAAAATTTAGTAGGGAATGGGTGTGGCCCAAAGTTTAGAGAACCCGTAGTGAAAAATATTTTTTGCTATTTTTTTATTCCTAGTGGCTATCCCACCATGGCCGCGATGCTCTAGGGGCACGGAGCAGTGTATCTAGAATTCTGCATCTGGTCCCCTACGCACTAGGGGCATAGACAAGTTACTTTCCTTATTTTTTCTATTTCGGCCAAGGGCATTGGGTTCATAGCCCCATGTTCACTTAAATGTGAAATCACCCATACTTAGCAATTTTTCAACTCTATAACTCAAAATCCTCTCTCAAACCCCTCTAAGACTCTATCAATCCTCTCATTCAAATCTAAAGATCTCAAGATCAACTTTGGAACTCAAGCTAAACTTTGAAACTCAAGGATTCATTTCAAGCGCTAAAATCACTTCAACTTTATTGCAAGGAATTCAAGGTTTGAGGTATGTTGGTTTCATCCATTGGGTCCTTTCACCCATGGAGCCCAACCTTCTTTTTCTTGAAAATTGCATGTTTTCAAGTTGTATTACCTATGGGTATCTTTTATCATGGACTTTGAATATAAATTATTTTGGGGTTTTATGATGTATTGATTGATTATGCATGACTATTTATTTCAAGCTTATCCCACGGATTGATTTTGTCTATTGAGACTATGAGTGTTGTGAGCTATGAAACAATGAACTATTACGAACTTTTCTCATGAATTTCAAGGTACCCTACATGAGGGTTTTACTACGTGTTGGTGGGTTAATTTGCATTGAGCTTACTCATCTTATTTCACTTCTAGATTGCATGATTTTGAACAAGTATCACGAACCCACCATGTGTTTGATAAAATGTCAAGTCAAGAATTCTCAAGTTATTGATGGTGTATTACATAATTTACAAGTCAAGTGACTTCATAATTATTATGGGCTTCTATCATAATTTGAATTCATGAAAGTATCTATGATTTTAGAACTATCAAGTTAAGTCCTATTTCAAGATTTTACTTCTTGTGAGCCATTCATGTTAAGGCAAGGGTTCATGTATGATTATGATCTATTCTCATGTGCAAGTTAGACTCACTACTAGAGTCAAGCATGTTTATGAGCTACTTAAGCCATGTCCTTAAATCTATTCATGTTATGATTAAAGTATGACTATTTCGAGTATTCCATAGGATTTGACTTAGCACTGATTGAGGCTTAGGATGGGGGCTCGACTCAGGGTCCTTATATAAAGTCTTTGGTCTTTAAACTATGTGCCACCACTAGATTATGATTATTACCCTTGCTATACTAGTGGATCCATCTAGTTCATGTTATGTTTGGTTTTCCTTGGCAAGTAGACCACACTTCGCCGGGGGTTTCATGCCTGGTCACCAAAATCGAGAGGGTGTTAGGCCTCGGAATCCAAGTTATAACTGCTTGGTCTTTGTCGGTTGAGGTCACTTCCCACATATGTATGATATATATTGTGTGCAAGATGAATGGTTTACAAACATGTTTTATTATGAGCATGGATCATGCATGCCATATTGAGATTATATATCCATTGTTTATGATTATGCATTTTGACTATATTGACTTATGTCTTGCTGCATTGTGTCTCGCATACTTAGTACATTCAACCTTACTAAAACATACTTTATGCCTACATGATATTACCATATAGGAATCGGAGCTCCTTTTGATCATCCTCTATGTGGCTAGTTTGGTACTTTGGAAATAAGCATTCGGTGAATTCTCAAGTCCAAGGACACTATCTACTTTACTCTTGCTATGTCGAGACTTCATCATGTTAAACACTAGTTATTATGAGTATGAGTCCGGAAAGTGTCTTGGCCCCCTCCCCATTCCAAGTTTAGACGCGTTGTTGGATATTATGATGCATTTATGCCATGAGCTTGACTCTCTTATGCTTTAATGATTATCAAAGACGTCCCTTAGCCCCACTTCCCTTTTATTATATTTCTTGTTGTCGTTTATTTTTCTTCCGCAACCAAGGATGTGTGATTGATATGCTAAAAGGCCTGTTTGGGGTCCCTTCGGCTTCCTATTTCCCATGTAATGTCTAGGCCCTAGGATTAGGTTGTGACAAACTTGGTATCATAGAGCTAGGTTGTTAATAGTCCTCGGAAATCCAACACACCACGTTGATTAGAGTCTTATTCATTACTGTGAAGCATGCCACAACTATGAATGGAAGGCAATGAGGCGTTTTAGAAAATGTTTCACTTCTTTATAGTCTATATCGTGCTTTAGGTGTAACTATAAGGATTTTCCCCTAACGAATACTCCTGCTTCCTTCTAGATCATGCCGATTCCAAGGGGAAGACTAAGGAGCACATACTCTCGAGGAGCAGCCAACCCCTCCCGCTCTTCAAGATAGAGGGGTAGCCTAAGAAGTATTCCGAGATGCTATCACAATGTTGGTCCATGCTATGACCAACCAAATGAACCTAGGGTCCCAAGCCCTTTATGCTCCCACTTCGGCCTCTAGGGTGAGGGATTTCATAAGAATGAATCCACCGGAGTTCCATGGATCCAATCCAGAAGAGGATCTCCAAGAGTTCATCGATGACGTGTATAAAGTGCTATTTGTCATGCGGTCAATTCAAAGGAGAAATCGGAGTTAGCGGCCTACCAACTCAAAGGTGTGGCCCAAATTTGGTTCACCCAATGGAAATTGGAGAGTAGAGATGATGATGCTATTCCTTGGAAGGAGGTCAAAGACATATTCCTCAACCGATTCTTTCCTATCGAGTTAAGAGAAGCTAATATGATAGAGTTTATGAACCTTAAGCAAGGTTCCATGAGTGTGAGGGAGTATTCCCTCAAGCTCGAAAAGCTTTCCAAGTATGCTCAATATTTGGTGGCCGACCCTTGAGCTAGAATGAACAAATTTGTGTAGAGGGTGTCTGACTTGGTTAATGAGGAGTGTTGTACCGCCATTCTAATGAGTGATATGGATTTGTGTCAGCTCATGACTTATGCCGAGCAACTAGAGGGGGAAAAGCTTAGAAGAAGAAGAAGTGGTAAGTCAAAGAGGGCTCGTTTCGAAGGTGGTTTCCAAGGTTCTAAGGGTGGATGGTTTCCTCAAGGCCAAAAGTTCCAAGGCCAAGGGTCTTTCAATGCTCATAATAAGAGATTTGCTAATGATAACCCAACATTCAAAGGTGGTAATAGTGGGATGACCCACCCTAAGTACCAAAAGTATGGAAGAAACCATGTTGGTCCATGTTTGAAGAATTCTAATACTAGTTTTGGTGATGGTGAAGTGGGTCACAAGGTTATTGATTCTCTTCATGCTCAAAACAAAAGTAGACCTGGACGCCCACAAGGACCAGGTGCTAATGCAGGTGCAAGGGAAAAGGGAGGCCAACAAGGTAGTACTCCAAGAAAAAATAGATTCTATGCTCTTCAAGGAAGGCAAGGGGTGGATAAGGTTCCGGAGTTCATCACATGGTATGTTAAAGGTTTTTGATTTTGATATGTATGCATTGATAGTTCTAGGTGCCACCCTTTCTTTCATTACTTCTTTTGTTTCCAAAAAGCTTCATATGAGTCCCGAATTATTGTGCGAACTGTAGAAAGTGTCTACCCCTATTGGTGAGTCCATTGTTTCTAAAAGAGTCTATAGAAATTGTCCTGTGTTCATATTTCATAATGTCTTGCACTGTGATTTAGTTGAATTAGATATGGTGGGTTTTGATATCATTCTTGAAGTATTTGTTACATGCATATTATGCTTCCATTGATTGAAGAACCTGTAGGGTTAAATTCCAATTCCCTAATGAGCCCATCCTTGAGTGAGAAAGTCGTGATATGGTGGTCAAGGGTAGATTCATTTCTTGTTTTAAAGCCTAAAGGTTGATTTCTGAGGATTTTCTTTGTCATCTTATGAGGGTTAGGGATGTTGAGTTTAAAGTCCTTTCTATTGAGTTTGTTCTAGTGGTCAATGAGTTTCTTGATGTCTTTCCCGATGAGCTTTCCGGTATTCCTCCTGAAAGGGAAATAGACTTTGTATAGACCTCTTTCCCGATACTCAACCCATTTCCATTCCCCCTTTATCATATGGCTCTGACAAAATTGAAGGAGTTGAAGGGTCAATTAAGGGATTTGTTGGAGAAGGGTTTCATAAGGCCTTGTAAGTCATCTCGAGGTGCAGTGGTGTTATTTGGGAATAAAAAGTATGGTTCTCTTAGGATGTGCATTGATTTCCAGCAACTTAATAGGTTACCATAAAGAATAAATACCCTTTAACAAAGATTAATAACCTTTTTGATCAACTAGAATAGGCTAGTCACTTTTCTAAGATTGAACTTCAGGATGGATACCACCAAGTAAAGGTGAGGGAGTGTGATAGTCCCAATATGGCTTTTCGGACTAGGTATGGGCACATTGAGTTTGTGGTTATGTCCTTTGGGTTGACTAATGCGCCAGCTATATTTATGGATCTCATTAATAAGGTCTTTAAACCCTACCTTGATATGTTTATGGTGGTTTTTATTGTTGATATATTTATCTCTCGGAGTGAGGAAAACCATGTGAATAACTTGAGGGTAGTGTTGCCAATCTTGAGGGAGGAGAGGTTGTTTACAAAATATGAAAAACATGAATTATGGTTGAAAGAGGTTTCTTTTCTAGGGCATGTGGTGAAGGGTGATAGAATTAAGGTGGATCCTAAGAAGATCGAGTTGATTAGAAATTGGCCTAGACCCTTGACTTCTTTGGATAGTAGGAGTTTCTTGGTTTGGTGGGTTAATACCGGAGGTTTGTGAATGGCTTTTCTTCTATTGCTTCTCCTATGACAAAGTTGATCCAAAAAGATGGAAAAATACCTGTGGACTGATGAATGTGAAAAGATTTTCCAAACATTGAAACATAAGCTTGTACCTGCTCCTATCTTGGCTCTATTGGAAGGGTTGGAAGGGTTTATGGTATGTTGTGATGCCACAAGAATTGGTTTGGGGTGTGTATTGATGCAAAATGGCAAGGTGATAGCATATGCTTCTGGACAACTTAAGGTGCATGCGAAGAATTATCCCACCGATGATCTTGAATTGGCGGTCGTGGTGTTTTCTTTGAAAATTTGGCTTCACTACTTGTATAGGGTTCATGTTAATGTGTTTACCGACCACAAGAGTCTCCATTATGTGTTCACCTAAAATGATTACAACTTGAGACAAATAAGGTGGTTAGAGCTCCTCAAAGACTATAATATGAGTGTGCATTATCATCCAGACAAATCTAATATTGTGGTTGATGCTCTAGGTAGAGTGTCCATGGGTAACCTTGCTCATATTGATGATAGTGGCAAAGAGGTGGCTAGAGAAGTTCAGCGGCTGGCTAGATTGAGGGATAGGTTGGATGAAGTGGAATATGGTGGTGTAGTGGTTTTTGATGGTTCTAAATCTTCTTTAATTGAGGAAGTAAAATCAAAACAAGATCTAGACCCTGCTTTGATAGAGTTGAAGTCCTTAGTGAAAGATGGTAAAGTGGAGGTTTTCTCCCAAGGGGGAGATAGTACCGTTAGGTACCAAGGTAGGTTGTGTGTGCCTAATGTTGATGACATAATGGAGTTGATCTTGGAGGCCCGTAATTCATCCTATGCTATTCATCCTGGTTCTACAAAGATGTATAGAGACTTGAGGGAGGTGTATTGGTTGGGTGGTATGAAGAGAGATATTACTAAGTTCATATCCGGATGTCACCATTGCCAACAAGTGAAAGGCGAACATCAAAGGCCCGGTTGGTGGCCTAGCCCAAGACACAAAAATTCCCACTTGGAATTCGTAAGAGATCAATATGTATTTTGTGGCTAGATTGCCTAAGAGTGGAAAACATTTGACTCTATTTGTGTTATTGTGGATAGATTGACAAAGTTGACTCATTTTCTACCTATTAGAACAACTTATGGTGCCGAAGATTATGCCAAGTTATATATACATGAGTTGGTTAGATTGCATGGGGTGCCCTTGTCTATCATTTAGAACTGTAGCGCTCAATTCACTTCTCACTTTTGGAGGTCCTTCAAAAGAGGTCATAGTACCAAGGTTAAGCTTAAAACGACTTTTCATCTCAAATGGATGGTCAAGCGAAGAGGACTATCTAAACTCTTGAGGATATGCTTAGAGCTTTTGTTTTGGAGCTTAAGGGTGGTTGGGATGAACATCTTCCACTTATTGAGTTTTCTTACAACAATAACCACTAATCAAGCATTGGTATGGCTCCCTTTGAAGCTTTATACGGTAGGCATTGAAGATCCCTAGTTAGGTGGTTTGATTTGCTAGGTACGAATTTGGTCATCGAGGCCTTGGAGAAGGTATGGTTGATAAGAGAGAGATTGAAAATCGCCTAAAGTAGACAAAAGCCCTACTCCGATATGAGGAGAAGAGATCTTAAATTTAAGGTTGGTGATTGGATTCACATGAAATTCTTATCCATGAAGGGTGTGGTCAGGTTTGGCAAGAAAAGAAAATTGAGCCCAAGGGTTGTGGGTCCTTATGGAGTTATAAGGAGAGTTGGTAAGGTTGCATATAAGTTGGATTTGCCTATGGAGATATGTATGGTTCATCCAGTCTTCCATGTGTCTATGCTGAGAAAGTGTGTAGGTAACCCAAGTGCTATAGTTCCCTTACAGGTTGTGGGTGTTGTAGAAAATAATATAACCTATGAGGAGGTCTCGATGGAAATTTTGGATAAACAAGTGAAGAGATTGAGAAACAGAGATGTAGCTCTCATCAAGGTCCTTTGGAGGAACCAACAAGTTAAAAGTGCCACATGGGAAGCCGAGGCAGACATGAAAAAGCGATACTCGTATCGCTTCCACTCTAATGACACCATGAATGACCCCAAAATGTTCCCGAAAATGTGCCTCGAAAATGCCCATAATCATAATTTTGATACATCTCAAAATCTATGCATGGTCTCAAAAATACGACTTCATATTATTGTTCAAGGGGAAATATTAAGTGGGAGATGGGTCTAACCCCGATTTTAGAGCAACCGTATCGAATTTCAAAATTCCAAAAAAAATGGAATTCCAATAATGGTTCGCGTCCCTGGCGCAACGCGGCCAGGGCGCGCCCCTATGTAAAAATTGCCCAGTTTTCTTTTTACAGTCTGAGGACTTGGGTTCTTGGGACTAAGCCTTTGTATGTGTAAAACACCTATACTTAGTCATTTTCAATCCCATATCATTCAAGACATTTCCCAAAACCCTCTCTAGTACTTAGCCAAACATTTCATCCAAATTCAAGTGTCCCAAACTCATTCCGGATCTCAAGAAATTCCTTCAAGACTCAAGGTATTACTCAAATCTAGGTCAAGCTTATTCATTTCTTTAAAGACTATCGTGGGTGCCCTACATCAAACCAAGTCCAAAGGACTTTTCGCTGGCTAAGTTTTCTACAAGTACCGGTAGGAGGGTCAATTTTGAAGGGGCATATCTCTTAGCACACAAACACTTAGGTGGCGCATGACCTACAAAATTTAAGCTCTTTGAATCAGCTTTCCAATGCACTTAGTTTCATCTTATTTAGAGTTCAGATGAAGAAGTTATGCCCATTTTCATAGAACTTGTGTGTGTAGAGGTATATACTAATTTTTGCCAAATTCCATTTCATTAATGGCATTCCATAAATTTAGTTATTTCTATTAGTCTTTTGGGGATTCTTATGCTATCTTAACACTTCCTAAAGACCTAAAACCTATTCCTAAAGATCAAATCCACTCCTCACCATTTGAATACACTCTAAAATTCTCCCAACAGCCTCTACCAAACCCCAATAAGAATTCAAGGAAACTTAAGAAAAAGTTGTCGATTTCAAGACCCCATTCCGAGCTTCAAGTCTTTCTCAGCTCAATTTCAAGAAATTCAAGGTCTAAGGTATGTCGGTTTCATTCATGGGTTCCTTTCATCCATGAAGCCCAATCTTTCTTTTTATGAAAATTGCATGATTTTAAGATGCATTTCTTATGGGCATCTATTATTATGAAATATGAGCATGAAATATGTTGGGTTTTTTCAAATATAGTTGATATGCATGAATATCAATATTGAGCTTATACTATGAACTAATCTTTTTCTATTGAGACTATACATAATTCAAGGTACGAAATCTATGAACTATTATGAAGTTTTGATAAGATTTACAGGTTACCCATGATTCAGTTTTACCATGATGTTGGTGGGCTGATTTACATGATTTTAAGATGCATTGATTTCATTATTGCATGATCTATACTCTTGCATTTTGTATGATTTGAACAAATCCTAATATGTGCCCATCAAATGTTTGATAAAATGTCAAGTCAAGAATTTCCAAGTTATTTACATGTTTTGTAAGTCAAGTTATTTCATGGTGAATATGGACTATCAAGTATGTTATGAATTCATGAAAATATCTATGATTATGCAAGTATGAAGTTAAGCCCTATTTTCAAGATTATACTTCTTGAGCCTTTTTATGTTAATACAAGGATAATGTTTAATGATGATCTATTCTTGTGTTTTGAAGTTGGGCTCACCATTTGAGGTCAATGATATTAAGAGCTACTCGGGTCATGTTTTTATATTTATTTCAAGTGATTAAAGTATGATTATATTATATATTTCATGGGATTAGACTTAGTACCGAGTGGACTAGAGGTGAGTACTAAAGTCCTATTACTATGTGCCATCGTAGGTGAAGGGATTAGAGCAGAGTCCCCAAATCTCTAAGAGGCAAGTACCCTAAATGTCCTCAAGAAAGTACCCGAGTCCATGAAATAGAGACAAGTACCTGGATCTAAGAACTAGAGGCAAGTACCCTGTTCACACAACGCTTAGTGGATCGACTTAGGCATTAGGAGGTTCACCTTGGCAAGTAACTTCCCCCTTTCTTTCGATGTAGGGTAGACATCGCCATTCCAAGTTGTAGCTCGCTTGGTCTTATTTTATGTTGGTTGAGGTTTCTTCCCACACTTATATAATATGTTTTATGCAAGGTTAATGATTTGCAAAGCATTATTTACTTAACCATTGATCATACATGCCATATTGTTATTATGCCATCTATTGCTTATCATTATGCATTTTGAATATATTATCTATCTCTTGTTGCATTGCATCCTACATACTTAGTACATTCAAATGTACTAACGCATACTCTATGCATACATGATATCACCATGTAGGAATCAGAGCTCCTATTGATTCTCCTCCACGTAGCTAGACAGATTGCTCAAGTTAGCCTTTGGTGAGTCCTCGTGTCCGGAGATAATATCTATCTTCTTTCATGCTTATGTTTAGACTACATCTTGTATTTTTGGATTACCTATTATCATTATTATGAAGGTGAGCCCAGTTGCTTGTCTTGGCCCCCGCTAAGTTCTATGTTCAGAGGTGTTGTTGGACAAGCATGTAATGATTCTATGTGCTTTGACTCCCTTTGACTCTTTTGATGTTTTATATACTAAAGATATCCCTTATCCCCTTGTTCCCTTTTTACTATATCTTATTAATGTTTCATTGCTTCTGCAACAGAGGATGTGTAATGATATGTTAAGAGGCTTGATTGGGGTCCCTTTGGGTTCCCCATTCGCCATGTCACGTCTAGGCCCTAGGCTTTTATCGTGACAAACTTGGTATTAGAGCACTAGTTGTTAATGGTCCTTATATTCTAATACACTATGTCTATTAGAGTCTTATTCATGGTTGTGAAACGACCATGACTATGAATGAGGGGTTGTAAGGCGTTTTGTTTCCCTTCTTCTTGATCTATGTCGTGTGAGAGAGTTTAGTCACCTAAGGCTTATTTCTTAGTTAATCATTGTGTTTCAGAATATGTTTCAAGCTACTCAAGCTGGTGATATATCGAATGCAGAGGGTTGAAATGCTCTATGTATATTGGCCAAAGCGATGATTAAGTTGACAACTCAACTCAATCAACAAGTGAGTGCCCTCGAGACTCAAGTGGTAACAGGGAGGAGAGAGGGACCAAGAGGGCCCGTTTTGAAGGGAAGTTCCAAATTCCAAAAGGTAGTGGTTGTGTGATGCCCAATGTTATTTGCCCAAGGTGTGGTAAGATGTATAAAGGCCCACGTTTGAGGGGCACCAATGCATTCTTCGGTTGTGGTGAAAAGAGGCATAAAAGGATAAATTGTCCTCATAATCGCATCAAGGGTAAAGGTGGTGATGTTGATCAAGAGGGTAAAGGAGAGGATATAGCTACCAGTATATTGAAGTTTCCTTTGACCTTGATGTGTCTGCATTGGAAGTTTCTGGTGTTCCAATTTCCTTCATTATTCCTTTTTGTTACTACTGGGATTCATGTGTGTTCCGAATTTTTATATGAACTTATTGGTGTCTACCCAATTGGTGAGTCTATTGTTGCTAGACAGGTCTATAGAAGTTGTTCCATGGTCATGTTGCATTTAGGTCTTGCCTTGTAATTTTGTTAAATTAGATTTGGTAAATTTCGAGGTTATTCCTGGGATAGATTGGTTACATGCATATTGTGTTCCCATTGATTATAGGACTTGTAAAGTTAGATCCCAATTCACTAATAAACCTATTCTTGTGGGGTAATTAAGAGGTAAGCCCATTTTTTATCTTGAGGTGCAATTGATTCCTAAGGGTGGCATTTATCATCTTGTAAGAGTTAGGGGTATTGAACGTAAGTTATTTCTATTGAGTTGTTCTGGTGATAGATGAGTTTGTTGACATCTTTTCCTAATGAGCTTCCCGGTGTAGTTTGTGTGGAGGAATGATGGCTCCCTTAGAATGTGTATTGATTATCAGCAACTTATTAGGGTTACCATAAAGAATAATTACCCTCTCCCAAGGATTTATGATATATTGGACCAACTTCAATGGGTTAGTTACTTCTTTAAGATTGATCTTTGGATCGGGTTTTGTTCCCAAGTGAGGATTGTAACACCCCATGCCTTACAATACTAGCACAAGTCAAATAAAACATAACATGGTTTGGTCAAATTAGCGCTAATTTTTGAAACTGCTTGAATCTTGTGTTAATGGGCTATATGTGCGTCTAATGCTTAAGAGAGTCGAGTGTATACATGTTTTCTATTGAATTGAGGAGAGTACGACCTTAAATGAAGTTAAAGAATTAAGGTACTTGTAGGACTTAATAAGCTAGTAGGCGAGTCACCAACTTGCTTAGCTTAAAATTGCTAGCTAAACGGAGACGAGGCTCGACGTCGAAATTGTCCAAGTTCGTTATGAATAAAGTCCGTTTTAAGGGTGTAACTTTGGCCCATGTTTTAGTATCATAAATAGGATATATGTTCATACCAAGAAGTATAGAAAAAATGGCCCAAAAACATCACAACACACTTAGCAAATTGGGCCCAAAACTAAGTGAAAGTTGGAAAGTAGGCAGCCCAAGTCCATCAAGTTGGTGCTCCAAAAAGGCCCAAGTTTGAGGGCCAATCTGGTAGATAAGAAACTTAATAACATATGTTATATGATGGTAAAAATGTCAAGAGAAGGTCGGCATAATATCTCTTTATAAGGGCTCCAAAGCTACTCCAAAAGTCATTCTCAACTTGAACACAAGAAAAACCAGATTTGCTCTCTAAAGTTCCTCTCAACTTTTCTCAACTTTGTGAAGCAGCCAAATGACTCTTTTAGGGTTATTAAGGAGCCTATAAACCTTGAAGACAAATGTAAGTAGTTATAGTTGTGTATTTAGGATAGTGTCATCATGAAAAACAAGAAATAGATGCTAGTTACACTTGCTGAAATTTGTTGGACAGATTCTGTGCAGAAAGTGCTGCACCTTTTCCTTTTGTTTTGGTGATTTATCTATGGTTTGTGAGTTGTATTATAAAGAGAAATTGGTGTTATTAACAATGCTTGAGTTATAAACATCACCCTAAAGTTTCTGCCCTGATTTTAGTTTCATTTAACAAGCGTATTTTATTGTGTTATCTTAAGCATCATGTTGATTGGAACTTGTGGGCTGTTGTATATAATGCTATTAGCTCACATCCTTTATGACTTCTTAAGTGCTGTTATAAGACTGTTTTAGGTCTTTTTATATGTGTAAATGTTGATGAAATATTTTGGTTAAAGTTGGAATAGGTTTGGAGTTGTCGACATCGAAATGTAGCGAAGGAAGGTAACGTTATGCTGTCCGTTTTTAGAGTGTATGGAATTGCGATGTGTTGTGCCTTTTTGGCTGTTGTAAGACTATCAAAAGGCTGAAACAATATGTATATGACATATATATAAGAATTATTGTTTGAAAAAACGGTTATAGGTGAAATGGTTGGACAAAATGCCTTCATGTCGCTAGTTAAAAGCTTGCTGACCATGTGTTGTTTCGTTATGTTATTGGGCTGCTAAGATGTGTTTATTGGCTGCTAATGCTAGTTTTATCACCTACTATGTTGTATATAAATATTTGGAGGAAGGCAAGGGTATCTTGAATTAGTAACGAGGTTATACAACGAGGTATGTAAGGTTACTTGATTTCTTATCACTTGGCATGAAACATAGATCTCTCCTTGGTACATAAAGGCATTCAC
>JAABOM020051807.1:0-52925 GCA_011800125.2 Solanum clarkiae | reverse complement strand
TTTCTGTAGTGGACCAATTCGTTAACATACCGCCAAGCCATTTTTTATTAACATAATGACACCGGGCTCTTATTGCATCTTTCTAAGAGGTGAAATAGAATAACCCGGTTGAAGCGTATTAATTGTGGATCCAAGACAACAACAGAAAGATTTGAGTCTTAGATTTTTATTTAGTTTTCTAGATTTTGTATTTCAAATCTTGATCAAAAGTTGTTCCATAGAATAAGCAGAAAAAAAAAAGGACAGAGAAGATTTCAGGCAGACCTTATGTGACAAAGTCCCTTGAAACATGCAATGTAACAACAACGGGGATGTAGAGCGTCTACAAACCTTACCCCTATCTTTGAGATGGTAAAGAAGTTGTTTCTGAAAGAACCCTAAATATGCAACATATTTTTTCTATATATGACAAAGGAAAAAAGATTTGAACCATGCTTTCCACATGTCAGAAATGTATAAAGTGAAAACTTACAAATCATTTGTTAGAAAACTTACAAATCATTAGTAACACAATTGTCATTCATCTGAGCACCTGCACCTTTTATTTTCACTTAATCCTTGTTGGTTTTGTGAAAGGGGACATACAAGACTCTCAATCTAGATTACATTTGAGACGCACAAACCAAAGTGAGTAACCTCTGCATATCTAATAGAATCCTCCTTTGGATTGTATATCTTTTTGATAATTGGTGGTGTGTCCTGTTGATTTGGTATAATCCCAGGTGCTCCATAAACAATCAGAATCTCACCTTTATTTAACATGTAATAGGATAGGGAAAGAAAGTACCTCTCAATATCATCAAGATATTTGATGGTATACATTCTTGTCCAAGACTCTTTAACCCCATACTCCTCCACAACCCACATATTTATGCGAGTGAGGAGGATGTTGATGCTAAGGAAAGAAAGATTATTTCCCAACATTCCTAGCCTAAAACCATAATCTTCTTCCCCAAAGCAAGGGGGTCTAACTTTCCCCATTTCTCATCAGCCATATCCATTGAGACGAGGCCCTAGGTTCCTTGATCTCTACACTTGCCGAGACCATAAGAAGTAGTCCAATGAAGCTTCCCACTGAAAAACGTACTGGAACTCACAAAGCACATCCTATCGCCTAAATCATCTATATTTCTCCAAGAATCACTTTTTAAACTATATATGTTGACTTCAATGGTAGAAAAATTGTCATGTTGGTAGATTGCAACAATACGCACTACCTTATAATCATCATGAAACTCGTCATATCCAACACCATATATAAAATTAGTATTACTTGTAAATCTACATATAGAATGAGACAATCTCTTGTACCTTTTGATTATTGGATCCGATAAAAACAAATCTCTTGTCCCACAAGCAAGACAGACCAATCCATTGACTGATCCCATAATGAAGAAAGATACACCAGAGTTTTCCATGGGACAATCCAAGTGATTTGTCTCAATAATAAATTCATTATTACAAAGTAAAGACCGAAAAAAGCAATCTTAAAATTATTATTAGACCGATCTAATTTGATCATAAGTCTATGTTGAGAACACTCTTGTTATCAACAGACACCCTAAGATGAGCCTAGACAAATTCAGGGCTAGTGATCAATGAAAGCCAAGATTTCAAAACAGACTTAAACTGCAAGAGAGATTTAACAAGAAGCTTAGAGAGGATTTCAGTGATGAGTTCAGTTGGCAGAATAGGGATCGTCAAGATTGAATCTTTGATTGAAGTTGATGAAAATCCAGCAAAGTTGGTGAGTTTGCTCCCATTTGGGGTTTGATGGGAGGTTTCAGATGCCATTTAGGTTTTAGAAATTTTGCACTAAAATTTGATAAAAACTGAGAAAGGTGGTTAGCAGGTTTGCTCGGTTTTGGGTTTTATGGATGTTTTCATTTACCTACGATTCCATTTTTGTTGCTGAACTTTGAGTTTTCGAAGAAGAAGGTTTCATTGACTTGTTGCATAAATGTGAAAAATTCTTAGTTTTCACACCCATTTTTACCTTTTCAGTGAATTTCCTACAAAATTGAACTAAATTTTTGTGGAGTGTTTCGTATTTAATCCTCCAATGATACTCACTCAAGCTTAAGTTATCTAAAGTATTTTTTTTTAAAAAAAAAAACTCTCTCATTCACTTTTACTCATCCACTGTTCAAACAATATTTTTTTATTTTTACTTGTTACTTTTAACATATCAAGGAAAGACAATTTTTCTTTTCGTATTTTATCCCTTACATTAATTACTCATATGGAAATTAGAATATTTTAAATTTGATTTTGTCCATCAACACTTTTAGAAAATACACTTGAAAGTATTGTGGTGAGAAAAGAGTAGTAGTATTAAATTACACTTGAAAGTTTAAAAAATCTTTTAAACTTTCATAATTTTCCTTCTCAGCCTTGTATGATGCAAATGAGAAGTTCTTGGTCCACTAAATAAGGATGGATATTTTTATGGGACTGGTTGATTATAATTAATGGAAAGAAAGCCAAAATCTTTTATTTGGAAAATAAATTATAAACAAAAAAAATGTTGTCTTTTAAATTTATGCGATTTAAGTGGAAAATTTATGATTGATTTCATTTGTTAGCTACAAGCTCATTAAGAAGCAATTGTTACACTTCCACAACTTATGTTATGGAACATAGAGAGGAGGAAGTTGATCCTTCTGTGGAATTACTAATTGATCTAATAGGTGAACAAATATTTCATGTCCTTATTTTTCATCTCAGCAACTTATCGGTTGTATCACAAAGTAGGTGAAATGTAAATCAACATTTAGCTTGGGGTGTCTGCTGATAACAGATCTCATCACTGAAATCCTCTCTAAGCTTCCCATGAAATCTCTCTTGCAATTCAGGTTTGTTTCGAAATCTCTACTTTCCTTATTCTCAAGCCTTGAATTTGTCAAGGCTCATCTTAAGGTGTCTGTTGATAACAAGAGTGTTCTCAACATAGACTTATTATCAAATTGGATCGGGCTAATAACAATCTTAAGGTCTGCTCTTTTCGGTCAAAATGAATCTATTATGGAGAAAAATCACTTGGATCATCCCATGGAAATCTCTGGTGTATCTTTCTTCATTGTGGGATCAATGAATGGATTGGTCTGTCTTGCCGGTGGGTGCAGGAGACTTGTTTTTATGGAATCCAACGATCAAAAGGTACAAGAGATTGTCTCATTCTATATGTAGATTAACAAGTAATACCAATTCCATCTATGGTTTTGCATATGACAAGTTCCATGATGATTATAAGGTAGTGTGTATTGTTGCAATCTACCAACGTGGCAATTTTTCTACTGATGAGGTCAAAATATATAGTTTAAAGAGTGATTCTTGCAAAAATATGGATGATTTGGGGATAGGATGCGCTCCATGAGTTCCAGTATATTTTTCAATGGGAAGCTTCATGTAATGACCCTGAAAAATACCTAAAAATGTGCCTCGGAATGCCCGAAATTTTAATTTTTATATATCTCAAAATTCGTTTGTTATTTTGAAAATTCGACTTCGTATTCTTGTTCAGGGGGTCAAAATTAGGGGGAAGAGGGTCTAACTCCTATTTTAGAGCAACCAAATCGAATTATGAATTTTTCAAGAAAGCTGAAAATAGTGTGTAAGGCACGATGCTTCCGTGATGCGCCAGTGTATATTTCTGAGTTTGTTTTTTTTGCTGCTCGGTCCAAGACTTTTAAGTCTTGGGCCTAAACGTTCCCGTATGTGTTTTTACCTACACATAGCCTTATTTCATCCTCATATCATCCTAAGCATTCTCCAATACTCGCTCAAACACTTAGACTAATGCTTCGCCCTAAATTCAAGTCCCAAAACTCAAGACCAATATTAAGGATTTCATTCAAGCTTCAAGTCTCCATTTGCAATCTTCTTCAAGGGTTCTCCAAAGTCAAGGTTTGTGGTGTTCAACCATTGGGTCCTTCCACCCATGGTGCCTAAGCCTCCTTTTTACTTAAACTGCATGATTTAAAGTTGATTTACAATTGGGTCTTGCATATTAGGAAATTCACTGCACACTATGTTAAAACTATATAAAGTTGTAACTGTTTTGCTATGTTTTGAGTTATAAATCTTGGATCTATTGTAAGATTTGATGGGGGTTTTGATGTATATTGTTTGAGGGTATTGCAAGGTGTTGTTTGATGGTTTTACAATTGATTTACTTGTACGATTTCATCTTTAAATTGCATGGTCTTATACTACCATTTCACACTCGCCAAGTGTTTGGTAAATGTCCGGCTAGGGTTACTTGAGTAATTGAAGGTCCAATGCATGTCCTATGAGTTGAATGATGTTATGATGATTATATGAGGATGAAATGGTGTATCTATGTGTCTCTAAATCATGTAATGCACCTATATTATTGCAAGTGAATTGTTGGATCCTCATGTTGTATTTTTGGGAAAATAAGGAGTTCTTTCTTGATGGTTGAAATATAATGGTTTAATGAGCTAGTTCTATGAAATGCTTTATCCAAAAAAGGATGGGCTCTCGTAAGGAAGGTCACATAATCCGAAAAGAGATGGGCTCCCGTAAGGAAGGTCACATAATTCGAAAAGGGACGGGCTCCCGTAAGGAAGGTCACATAATCCGAAAAGGGACAGTCTCTCACAAGCAAGGTCACTTAATCCAAAAAGGAATGGGCTCCCGTAAGGAAGGCTACTTAATCCGAAAAGGGACGGACTCCCATAAGGAAGGCTACTTAATCCGAAAAGGGACGGGTCGTAAGGAA
Organism: Solanum clarkiae; assembly: GCA_011800125.2. Taxonomy (NCBI): domain Eukaryota; kingdom Viridiplantae; phylum Streptophyta; class Magnoliopsida; order Solanales; family Solanaceae; genus Solanum; species Solanum clarkiae. The sequence goes on along the minus strand of JAABOM020051807.1, from coordinate 48,181 downwards.
GGTCACTTAATCCAAAAAGGAATGGGCTCCCGTAAGGAAGGTCACTTAATCCGAAAAGGGACAGGCTCCCGTAAGGAAGGTCATTTAATCCGAAAAGGGATGGGCTCCCATAAGGAAGGTTGATCCTCAAAAAGGCCTTATGTTATAACAAGTGAGGTTTTTTTCCATATATATTATGATGTATATAAGATGAATGATTTGCAAAGCCTGGTTTACTTAAGCGTTGGTTATACATGTCATCTTGTTATTATGCTATCTATTAATTATCATTATGCATTTTAGTTATGATGCCTATTTCTTGTTACATTGCATCTCACATACTTAATACATTCAAAAGTACTAACGCATACTTTATACCTACATGATATCACCATGTAGGAAATGGAGCTCCACTTGAGCATCCCCCTCCACGTGACTAGTATGACTTCTCTCAAGCTTGTTGGTGAGTCCTCCATTCCGAGGATATTAGTTATGATCTCTTGCTATGAACTAAGACTTTCTCTCTTTTGGTTATGTTTTAACTAAGAGGGTGAGCCCGGTTGCTTTGTCTTGGCCCCCGCTCTTATCTTTATGTAGTAGAGGTGTTGTTGGACACATGGTGTATCTATATTATGAGCTTTGACTTTATTGACTCTTGTTGCTTATGATATGAAGGATGTTCCCTTAGTCCTTTTTTCCCTTGTCTATGCTTATCATTTACTGTCATTTTAAATTGCTACTGCGACCAAGGATGTGTAACGATATGCTATGAGGATTGTTTGAGGTTCCTTTGAATTCCTCATAAGCCGGTCGCGTCTAGGCCCTAGGCTTGGGTCATGACACTTCATTGGACTACTTCTTATGGTCTTGGCAAGTGTAGAGATCGAGGAACCTATGGCCTCATTTATATGGATAAGCCTGATGAGCAATGGGGAAAGTTAGAGCCCCCTTGCTTTGGGGAAGATGATTATGGTTTTAGGCTATGAGTGTTGGGAAATAGTCTTTCTTTCCTTAGCATCAACATCCGCCTCACTCGTGTAAATATGTTGGTTATGGAGGAGTATGGAGTTAAAGAGACTTTGACAAGAATGTATACCATCAATTGTCTCGATGATATTGAGAGGTATTTTCTTTTCCCATCCTATTACATGTAAAATAATGGTGATATTCTGATTGTTTATGGAGCACCTAGGATTATACAAAATCAAGAGGATACACCACCAGTTATCAAAAAGATATACAATCCAAAAGAGGATTCTATTAAATATGAGAGGTTACTAACTTTGGTTCGCGTCTCAAATATAATCTACATTGAGAGTCTTGTCTGTCCCCTTTCACAAAACCAACAAGGAACAAGTAACAATAAAGGGTGTAGATGCTCAGATGAATGACAACTGTGTGACTAATGATTTATAAGTTTTCAATTTATACATGTCCGGCATGTGACAAGTGTGGTTCAAATATTTATTATTTTGTCAAATATAGAAAAATTATGATGCATATTTAGGGTTCTTTAAGAAATAACTTCTCTACCTTCTCAAAGATAGGGGTGAGCTTCGTAGACGCTCTACTTCTCAGACACTACTTGTGGGAATACTCTGGTGTTGTTGTTACATTGCATGTTTCAAGGGACTTTGTCACACAAGGTCTGCTTGAGATCTTTGTCCTTTTTCTTTTTGCTTATTCTATTGAACAACTATTTTTTGAGAATATTTATTAGGTTGTAAAGTTTGGCGTCTTCAAAACTATAAAACTAAATAATGTTACAAATTGATTCTATTTTCCAGCAGCATCTTGAGGGAACGAAACATACCTTTAGTGTGAGGGACATAACATTGATTCTAGGCATAGCCCTTGCAAGGATTATTGTTTGATCTTCCAAAATTAGATACTTCACAAAGAACTAGGTTCAATTGTTATGGATCACCAAATGAGATAAGTCTTGTTATATGTTTGTTTCAAGTGGAACTCTACTTCATTAATGCTATCTACTATTTGTTGTGGCATTGAGAAAATCCGACTCAGGCATCAAGTCAATGTAGCCAGGTAAACATAGATAGGAAAAAATTGCTAATTTTTGCCAAAACAATGTCATTAATCTGAATAAAATGTATTTACTTATTACCATTTTTATGTCGATCATATAAGGCATTATATTGTGGAACCCAGGGGAGATAGGGTGAAACAAGGTAAACCCAATTTTTAAATTTACTGCAATGTAAACTTAAATAGGCAAATTCTTTCAAGGTATTCTGGAATGCTGACGCTTTAGTCATGTTTCTTTCATAACCATGATGTCTAGGATTGCTTATGCAAACCTAGACTAATTTCATAGGTCAGCTGCCTACTCCCACAGTCCTACTAGTAATAGTTATTGGGTAATTCTTTCCACAAGGCTAAATCACCTAGTGTTTTTGTCTCTACAGGGATTTGAACCGGAGATCTCATGATTCTCGCAGACTTCATTGACCACTTGGTCATGCCCTTGGGTGTAGTAGACAATGGATTTAGCAGTTAGATCTTCTACTTCAATTACAAATGGTTTCCAAGTTGAATTACTTCCTCTCTTACATGAATTGACTATAGCTTTTTAGAATACTTTACAGCCCTTCGAAGTTAATGTTGTTGCTTAGGAAGGAAAATTACTTTATAACATTGACATGCACAACTGTTCAATTTTGGATGATTGCAGGTGCTTCCTCCGAAGGTCGAGTGTTCCAAAGGTGATCCATATCTACAAAGAACAGAACAGACTAGTTGACAGCTTAGCAGCAATGACCACCACTGTTGAAGGAAGCTTCTCTACAACATCATTCAATTGTCCAGTTTTTTTAAGAGATTAGGATTATTTAACAGCCATCTATGGACATATTTTTCATTCTAAATAGCATTTATTGACATGCCTTTTGTAAAAAAAGACATTTTTTAGTGCACCTAAAAAAAGAAAAGAATTCAATAGTCATATGATGATGCAGATTGACTAGGGGTGGCAATTGGGCGGGTTGGGTCAAATTGAACCAGGTTACAATAGGTGAAGACATCAAACAGGTCAAGACTCAACCCAATCCAAATTTGCTTGGGTCAAAACGGATTGAGTAACTGGTTATAGAGCGGGTCAAGACCCAACCCGATCAAATTATTATTTAGTTTTACTTATTTTATTTATTCTTTTTAATATTTTAATACTTAATTGAATTCTATTTTTCTTTATTATATGTATATAAAACATATCAAATCGAAAAAAAATATTCTGAAAATAGTTTAACAAGATATCTCTCGAATTAATTCGAATTGCGTATCAATCCAATTTTAAATGGGTTGAAATGAGTTGAGTTAACATAGGTTAAGCTAATAATTGAGCGGGTTAATCTTCAACGGGTTGGATCAAATTGGGCGGATAGGGCTTATTTTTGCCACCCTTAATTGACTATACCTTGATAAAAATTGCAGTTACATAAAAACAAACCTTAAAGCTTACCTTCGTGGTTTATGAATCTGAAGAAAGGTTCTGACAAAGACTCCCCAATATAACAAAGAAAATGACCAACGAACGGCTTCGCACACCCAATGAACTATTTCAAACAATGGAGACATGCTTATAAGAGACACTTTAAGGTTATTTGTTGCAGGAAATCACTTGAAAAAGTCATACAAGATCGTTATTTTGTGGCATAGAGGCGAAAACTTTTCTCAAAGGAAGATTAAGCCAAAAATATTCATTTGTTGCTACAAAGAATGAAAGCGGTGATTTAGAAAGAGGGAGAAGATGGAGATGCGGCTTGTTGATTGAGAAGACAAAATTAGGTCTATATTGTGTAGGTAATTATTTTGGGCTGAATTCTTAGGTGATTTGGGTCATCTGAGTTTATAGATTGGGCCTTTTAAAAGAGGAACGGATCCAAAATTATAGATTTACACGCCATATGTTATAAAAATATTTAATTTTTTCTATAATATAAAAATAACTGAAAATTATAAAAATATATAACTTGTATTTACATAATTTCATATAATCCCTGCTCTTTTAAAAAATTACAAAAATCCTTTAAATGATATAAAACTACAACACTTATTGATACAAAATAACATCCTTACTTCTCCATGTATCATAATTAAAATCCCTTAATGCTCCTACCTTTTCAACATATATCATTGGTTTCATTTTTTGTATCAAAAAAATTTTTTTTTAATAATTTTGAAAAAAGCCGGTACTAGTTATAATTAGCTCTAAAAAGTATGGGATTTGTGTAAAATGTCATATAAATAAATTACATAAATTCCACTATTTTCCATTCTCTTTCTTTACATCAGATACCTAGAATAAAACAATAGAATCTCCTGCTCACATTGTTCCATTACTAATTTCATGCCTAGTTTACAACAAAAGTTGCCTAATCAGTGTCTATCACTGATCAATTACCATTACATCTCAAGTAATTTCAAATTCAAAGTTTAGTAATTTTTTTGCACTATCTCGTATATCGAAGATGTTGTCTTCTTCTTTTGAATGATTTTGCCCTCCCCTTTTTTTTCTAATTTCTCACTAGTATCATTCCTCTCATGGATGTTCAACCATCTTTCAGCTTTGGGTTTACACAAGAAGACTGCTACACTGACAACCCCCAACCACCGTACGAAAGATCCAATAGTCAACGCTCAAGAAATATCTCTAGGGGATGACTTAGCAGTTGAAACAGAGGCCATGAAGAAGAGGGGCTCAACATCAAAAACTCCAATCAAAAAATCACACACAAAGAAAAAGAAAAAAGATGAACCCATTATCCAACGCCCTCCACTACCAAAGGTGGGTTTTTTAAACCTAAATTGGAACTTTGATATATTTTTCAAAACTTAATTATTGTTTGGGTTGAGTTTGTTGGATAATTGATACATAAATCTTTGTGAACTAGTTCTTGATATAGTTAATCTCAAGTCATACTATTGCTACCTTACATAGTGTTAGGCGTTTTGTCGTGTCCAGATTCATTATCAAAATTATGTCATATTGACAACTCACAAGAAAATCTTTTAAAATAAGTATCAGCTCTTTAGCAAGCTTATTAAATCAAGTATCAACTAATAGAAAATATATGCAATCAAAGTATCAAAACATAAGAAAGCCAATGTAGACACAGTAACAAGTCATAGAAAAGCCAATTAAATCAAGTATCAACTTACCAAAAACCCCCCATTAAACAAAGTATTAGTTAATAGATAAAGCTCTGCAACCCAAGTATCCACTCATACTAATGCACTACAGACCAAGTATCAACAAAATAAAATCCTTTAATTAAACCAAGTGTCAATTAACTTGATAAAGACATGCAACCTAAGTATCAACTCTTAAGGAAGCAATGTAGACAAAGCATAAAAAAAAAAAAAAGAAAGCCAATTAAACTAGATATCAACAAAATAAAACAACCCCCCCCCCCATTAAAACAAGCATCAACAAAATAGATAAAAAAGTATAAACTCATAAGAAGCCATATAAACCAAATATCAACTCATAGAAAAGTCATACTTACATTGGATCAATTTTTATTATATTTGCAGTAATTATTACCATAACAAGTATCAATTTTTTGATATTATTGAATCAATTTTTACTATAATTACCATAAACTTAGTTATTATTAAGATTTTTTGCGCTCATTATTATAGGGCCTCAACTATGTTGTAAAACACCCTCCGAAATACAATTTAAAGTTGGTTGCTACATATAATCCACAATTTAATGATATTATAAAACAGTCAACTGGTGATGAAGGGTTTAAATGGTTTCACGAGATAATTTTGGGTCAGTACTTGCGTATACCATAGTGCAATTATCATAGTCAGATTGTTAAGTGTTTGCTATTTCTTAAGTTGAAGCATAACAGCCTAGATGAGTTACTGATCCGGCATGTCAAAGGGTAATACTCTTCCCTTCACCATAAGCAACTTTGCAATTATCATTATGTTAAAATGTACTGATAATATCAACGAGTTTCGATATTCAGATTCAATCCCCAGTAAGCTGATTGGAAAGTATTTCCCTAAGTCAAAGCCAAGTGTAACCAAGGGTCATCTAGTTCAATGTTTCCTGATGGGTGGATGGGATAACATACAAGAGGCAGTCCAGATGGCATTTTGTATTTTCTACACTCTATTTTTTCACAAACATTTGATTCAACTCTTCCAGTTGAAGACTTTCAAAGGATTGAAGATGGTACGTACGTACAATATCCATGGGGATAGCTTGCCTTTACCAAACTTATTAGCAATTTTAGATAGACTGTTACATCAATGAAACAACTTTATAAAATGTCTGGCATGTCATATGCGCTCAATGTATGGATCTACGAGTGTGCCTCCAAAGTACCAATAGATGCAGTTGTTAGTGATGGAAATCACATTCCAAGAATATTAAATTTGGCATGTAGTTGATGTGAGGCCAAAAAATGAGTATTTCATGTCTACAATTTTTACTGAGGTATTAATAATTTTTTGTTAATTATTTTTTTCAATGTATCGCAGTTTAATTTAAATCTAATAAATTTTAATTTTTTCAGGTTGATTGTTCCAACTTTGTCCCTACTGTTGAAGAACTGGCAACACTGGATTTGCCAGCCATCACTGATCTACCATAGAATGAACCATCTTTGTTTGGTACACTAAGTGCATCATCTCGCCAGTACAGTAACGTGCATAATAGAGGATCGAAAGGTTTCAAAGGTTTCTCATCTAAACCACCCATCCATTTGCTGCAAAAGTCAATGTAGCTCGAGACTACATCATCTCCGCCTCCACCAAAAAAGCGGAAGGTAGTGTACACTCAAGAAAGTATTTCAGATGCACCTTCAAAGCCAAAGAAACTAGTGCACTTTTCTGTAAGTCCAGAAAATCAGTGTCACAACCCAAGCCATCTGAAGCTTCTCCACCTTAATCAACTCATTCCAAAGAAAGTTCTGCTGAAGGCATAAAGCAAGTGAAGAAATTCGTCAAGAAATATGTAAGTACCAAAAATATTTTTCAAATTCAATAAATGTTGACAGATTGGTATTTAATTATTTTTTTCTTTTCAAGATGGATAGAATATTTAATGTTTTAGAGTCTTTGACAAACTCAAAGAGCAGTGACATTTTGAAAGCTATTAGAGTGTTACCTTATCAGGAGTATGCTGATTTTCACCATCAAGAAAACACCCATGGAAAAATGAATGAGGTATCAATTATTTCATTGAAAAATATATGTACCTGTAATTTATTCATTTACATATGACACTTTATTCAAAAAATATATTAAAACATAAAAATACCAATTGATAAGGTAAAACCAATGTTATAACGAGTATTATGAACTTGATTAAACTACTTATGGTACCTATATAATTCAATGTTATTATTAGCAATGCTTAAGCAAAGTACAAATTAAGATTTTATTACTATCAAACAAGTTATTCAATTCAATAAAGAATCAGATTGCACACTTGACCAGTTGTCAATATTTTCTTATTTCATTTTTCCTCAATATCTCTAAACTTATTTAAAAATTACATATGTAGGATGTTGGTGGACCATCTATTTCAGAAAGACATAATAAATCTGACCAACAATTTCAAGATTTCTCATTCGCTAAAGATGGCTGCACATATGTGAATTAAGATACAATTGACATTGAAGTCAACATCGGTGATAATAAAGTTACTGATCATGCAAGCGATGATTCTGTGGTCCACACAGTTGATGCCTCGCTTCAGAAGCCAACGAAAACACCACAGATGAAATATATGTTTCAGTTGTTGCCGGAGTTAGGGAAAAAATATCCCTTGTCCATATTCTAATGAATGTTAAATCAATATATCTAGATCGTAATTCAAAATCTTCTGAAAAAGATATCGTGTAGCAATTTTACTTTCAGGCATCTGGATCAAAATTGAATGGTTCTGAATGTGAGACTGTCACCAAAGCTCCGGTGGATGAAAGCATTTCTATCCATGAATAAATTCATATGACAGACAAGGTTGTGAATTAACAAATTCTCTAACATGTTGTGCACAAAAATTACTCTGTCTAACTAGTTATTTTCCTGTTTCAAAAGGCTGGCACATTTGTTGTATCAATGAAAGACCCAAAAAACCAGCCAGATAATCTTGGCATTACTAGAATGGAGCAGTCAGGAAATGTGCAGAAGGACAGTCCCATATTAAAGAAATTCTCATCTATAAGACAACATGCTATATACTTGATTAAACATTAGATGTATTATATGGGAGTAATGTTTATTTGTCATATTGCATGGGACTCATCGCGTAGCAGGTCAATATCAGAAAGAACAAACAAAGAGATCGAGGCAATATTGAACCAACTACCCGAATCCATAACAGCGGCACTATTGCAAATTGCCACACATGAACAACTTCTCAGTGATAAGTTTCTCCTTCGGGACAGTATGCAAAGATATTATTTTGCATGATTCATCAAAGACCTCGGCACAATGCAGCAGGAATCCCTCGTGATTTTACCATTCCCCATTCTTGTCAAATTTCAGTTCAAGCGACAAGGGGAAGGAGAAAAAAAATTACCTACAAGTATCGTCAGAAGTTCGCATTCAATGATTATGGCATTTGCTGCGACCCTCTAATGGACCTAATGTCAGAATATGACACCTGGCTTGGAAAAGGAGTACTCATGCGACATGCCAAGAAGTAAGTCCCTTTAAAATCCATAATAGAAAATTAAGCCATATTTAAACATGTTTTTATGTTATGTTTTTCATATTGTCTTAGAAAATCGGAAGATAATCATTACTAGCTTCGACATGCCTCTCTTAGACCTCTAAAGATTGATTTTATGGTTGTATGCCCTAAAGACAAGAACTGGTTCCACAGGATGTCTCATTGTGTTGATACTTTATTCTCAAAAAAATATCCAAGTGCTGATACTTGAATGTTGTCATTCATGATACTTTCCCAAAGTTTGTTACCTATTGTTGATACCTGTAACACAATTAAATTTTATAAGTACCTTATACAATCCATTTATCAATGATAAATGAACTTTCACAGCAAAATGATTAGAATTTGTTACTTGGTGTAACACAACATTATAAGTATCAACATTCGTAAACATCATGATACCTATAGACATAGGTTGTTTGGCTATATTTGATACCTATCTCATTGTGTTGATACCTTAAACCTCAAAATATATACAAGTGTTGATAGTTGATTTTTTGTCTATCATGATACTTGGCCAAAGTTTATTATCCATAGTTTATACTTGTAATACTATTAAACTTACATATACCTTATGCAATCCATTTATTTTTTTTATCAATCAACATCCAGATGTGATTTTCTACTACATTCGAAAGAAATCGAAGAATCAGTTCAGTAACCATTACCGATATGCCATAGAAAATTATATATTCAAGAACTACATTTTTCCAGCCTACACAAGGTATTATGATAATCCAGATGCTGACAATTTAAGCACTCATGAATTTGTTGCACATGGAGCTGATATATTCAAGTTGGAGAGGTCAGTCACAAATATCATAAATGAATACTGCATTTCTGCGGGGTCTCCATGGCATCTGGTAGATGAAGTATACATATTGGTTAACTAATATAGGAAATTTCATTGGGTGTTGGCTGTGGTTGCTTTGAAGGAAAGAATGATATGCATCTATGATTCCACAATGGGTAAAAAGCGTAGAAATTCTTTCGCTGAAATTGATAAATTGGCTGTCATGTTATCAACATATCTACAGGAAAGTAAGTTTTTCGAAAAAACCAATAAGACTGACTAGTTCACTCTTGAGGCATACAAGGACAAGGCTACTGGGGAGATGATTGGTCAAGAAGTCCCGTTTAAAGTTTTCTTTGTTCAAGTAGTTGCTTAATAGCAGAGCGACAACGTGTAAGTTATTTCACTACTTTGTAATCCCTTTAATATAATTTCTTTGTGTCATATAAATTTTTTTCAAATTATCACTTAAGGAATTATGGGGTGTTTGTTGCCGCATACACCGAGTCTATCAGTAATGGGATTCTAGTTCCAATGCAAGTGCTGGATGTGGAGTACCTTTAAAGGTGATATGCCATACTACTATGGAAATATGGCAATGCCAAGGCATGAGATGGATACGTTGGTGAAAATAACGATTCACCAAAGCCCAGGGATCAATTCGTTACGCCCGATACCGATAGACTGATTGACATTTCTTAATTTCTGTGTCTGTGAATTCCAAATACCTTTTCCAGAAATAATTGTCTAGACTAGATAGGCAAAACTGTGTGTTGCGTTTGTTTTTTTGATGTTGAATTGCTATCTCAATATTTTTTGGAAGTTTCAAAAAATATTTTGATGTTCAATAGATGTGTTAATAGTTTTGGTACTTCTTTATAGATGGTACTTGCAGTTGCTTTATAAATTACAATCTCTTTTTTTGAACTATGAATTTTATACTTTACATTTCTTGCTGAGTAACAATAACTGTATGCAACTTTTAAGCAATTTTACTAATACATGATACTTGAACCAGTCAACAAATTTATATCTATTGATACCTGACTTTTTAAACAAAATGTAACACCTGGTAAATTATCAAAATATTCTTAGAATACAGATGTATGCATAATGTATCTTCCCATGCTCTGTTTGTGAATCCGAGACCGAATATGCAATTAGCATGGAAAAATGAGTGGACAAATGGTTTCATTTGAATTTTAGAGCCATCAGATTGAAAAGTCATTTTTCGATCCAAAAAAAATTCCAGTGTTGATGCGCGACAGAGGCGCATCACGCCCCTGTCGTGGATGCACACTTATTTTTTTAAAGTTTTTCCGATGAAGATTGGAAAACTCATTTAGAAAATTTCTGGAAAAAAATACACTGAGGCACGATAGGTCCGCATCACAAGCACACTTTCCTGTAGTGCAAATATTACGAAAAATTTTAGAGGGGCATTCCAGTCAATTTCCAACCCCTCCTAAACTCACAACACAATCTAAGTAGTTCATTTTAATGTGTAAAAGGGGTATAAAACCCCATTCCTAAGCTATTCTATGTTCTTGAAAGAGACTAGATCTTGAAAAAAGAGAAGGGGAATGTAGGAATGAAGAGTCGAAGGGAATTCTTGAAGGTTGATTGATATAACTTCATCCCAAGTATGTAAGACTAAACTAAAAGCATGAGATTGTTCACTCATATGCCCCAAGATAGTCATAAAAGAGTTAAAGGTCTAATGAGTCTACATACATGATTCTTGATTGGTTTCTCCAAGAATTTCTTGAAATTTAAATTATTTATATGTATTTTAATATGTTGATGATCATCATAAACTTATTTTCTTGAATTGGTTACTTTTCATGAGATATTGCATAACCCTACATGATAATTTTGAAAGCATGCATGAATGAACCTAGCGATTGAGTCTAGAGCCTTAATTTTAGAATATTGCTTATGATTGTGATGTGAAAAAAATGAGATAATGAGTTGATTGAGCTTGATAGTCCCATGAGTCTTCACAAATGAACACTAATGATTGTCCATTTCGATTGTTTCCTAAGGATTGTTCTATGCCTTAAGCTATTGATTGAGATGTTGATTGATGTGATGATAAGAGTCTCTATAGGACTGATTGAATGATGAGTGCCTCTATGAGGCTGATTTGAGATGAGTTGATTGAGATGATTTGATGGTATAGATTGTCTTATGAGCATGGAGTCTTGGGAGAGTATCAAGCACCGAAAGAGTAAGATTAATCCAACTTGCACTTATCAAACTACGTAGCCAAGTGTAGGTGAGGATTAGAACCATTTCATCTTATGGTGGTTCCCTCTTGATAGAGTCCCTGAAACAATAGAGAGCTAGTTTGATTTACTGTTGGTCTTTAGTGGATTCGATTCATTCCCTACCTGGAAAGTACGAAATGGCTGTGGCAATATCAACATGATTGTTATACAATCACTGGCTCATAAGTTATTGTTGTCGGATAATAAAAACTCTCAAAAAGCTCCCACCTTGAGTACTCTGAGTCGAGATGAGATGAGATGAGTTAAGATGATTCTGATGTGATTGATATGGTTTGATTGTTTAGATGGATCACTTGTCAAATCTTTGTTCTTGCTTTAGATAGACATTTGACATGTCAATGGTTGATTGCTCTGACTTGATATTGTTCTATATTGTTCTACCTGATTCTATTTCATTCAGGTATTTTACATACTGTACATTCTACGTACTGATATCATGGCGCTGCATCACTTTATGATGCAGATACAAGGATTAAACATCATCAACAAGCGTATTGTTGAGGATCTTGGATGTTCACCTTATTGGTGAACATTCTCTACTTCGGAGGATTCATTACTTTCATTTTCATCTTTCTTTAGAGTTAGATTTTGTTTAGTTTTATTTTGATTAAGGTAGCCATGGGTATGTCATTGGTACCACCAGATAGTGATAGAAACTTCATAGACTATAGTCGGATGTTGATTGTTAAGACTGTGAGGTAGTTCTTTCTACTAGCCTTTCATTTGTATTATTAATTGATATTTGATAGATGTGTCCATTTACATGCTTTATGTCTTCCATTCATAGTAGAGCTTATTGATTGAATGATTGTGATGAGGTGAAGTGGTTCTCTTGAGGACTAGTAATAGTCTCTGGGTGCCTGCCACGTCTTGAGTACCCTCCTAGGGCACGACAAACTTGGTATCAAAGCACGAGTTCAAGTGTCCTCGGGAGTCTTTGAAGCTGTCTAGTAGAGTCTTGTTTATGGGTGTGTTTTCGATGACACTTGATAAGCAAGCAGCTATAGGACATTAGGAATTGTTTCTCTTCATTCATGTTATAAATCATGCTTTTGAGTTATGCTTTGTAAAAGTTCTATTCTAATTCGTGCTTTGGGCATTGCAGAATTGTGATCATGCCTCCCAAAAGAGCCATCAAAGGTAGAGGATGTCCCTCCAGGCAGCATGTTAACTCACCTAATCCTCAAGAACATGAGGAGCCCATTGAATAGGTTGTCCCAGTTGCACAACCCCCACAAGATGAGGTCTCAAATGCTGAGCTGCACTAGGCTATTCAAAATCTAGCCCAGGCTGTCACAGCACCTGCTATGACATAAGGAGATGATCATCATGATACCCATGACACTTCCTGAGTCTGTGAATTCTTAAGGATGAATCTGTTTGAGTTCACAAGGTCTACATTCACTGATGATCCTGAGAACTATGTGGAGAAGCTTCAGAAAATGTTCTAAGTGATGAATGTGACTGATGCTGACAGAGTGGAAGTGGTTGCTTACCAACTCAAGGGTATGGCCAGACTTTGGTATGATTAATGGAAGAAAGATAGAGGAGAGAATGCCCCCATGTTGACTTGGGCTATGTTTGAGGAAGCCTTCTTGGGGCGCTTCTTCCCAAGGGAACGAAGAGTGGAAAAGGTAAAAGAGTTCTTAAACTTCAAGAAGGGCTCTATGACTATGTAAGAGTATGGACTGAAGTTTAATCAACTGTATCTCTATGCTCCAGACATGCTTGCTGATATAAGAGGGAGGATGGGAATGTATGTTGATGGGTTAAATAGAGGGCCAACGAGAGATAGGAGTGGAGCAATGCTTGTGAGTGATTTAGACATTGGGAGATTGATGACCTTTGTACAACAAGTTGATGAGGAGAGGCAACATGATAGAGAGGATTTTAGAACAAGAAAGCTAAAACATCTAGCCATGAGGTTGGGAAGAAAGGCAATCATAGCTGATTTCCAGCACCACCATCTGCTAGTGCACCTGCACTTAGAGTCAGAAATGATCAGAGGTCCTAGAATGTTGTAGCCCATAGGTCTCAGTCATAAGATAGTGCGACTTAAGGTTCATGAGATAAAACACCATATGGTACATGTGTCAAGTTACACATGGGTAAATGCTGCGAGAAGAGTGATGTATGCTACAAGTGTGGCCAAGCAGGTCACTATCACAGACATTATCCATTGTGGGCTAACCGGACTCAATATTCTACACTAGCCCTGCAAGATAAAGGAAATCAGAGTGGTATTACGTCAGGCCTAAGTAGAGCTACAAACTGTTTGTGTGCCACGGGTAGTCAACATGATCAGGAGAACTCCCAGATGTTGTGAATGGTATGATTTGAGTCTTTTCTATTGATTGCTATGTTTTGATGGATCATGGTGCCACATTATCTTTTGTAACTCCTTATATGGCTGGTAGATTTGATAGAACCCCTGAGAGTCTTCTTGAACCCTTTGATGTTTCTACTCCTATAGGTCAGTCCATTTGAGCTGAGAGAGTCTATAGAGATTGTGTAGTGTCCATCCATCATAGGGATACCATCATTGATCTAATTGAGTTAGATATGACTGATTTTTATTTGATCCTTGACATTAATTGGCTCTATGCCTATTATGACTCTGTGATTGTAGAGCCCGAACCATTAAGTTCCAATTTTCGAATGAACCAATTTTAGAGTGGAAGGGTGATTCCATAGCATCTAAAGGAAAGTTTATGTCATATCTTAGATCCAGAAAGATGATTGTTAAGGGTTGTATTTACCACCTTGTGAGAGTTAAATATGATGATATTGAGCCTCCTACTTTTGAGTTAGTCCCGATTGTGAATGAGTTTCCAAAAGTTTTTCCTGAGGATCTGCCCGGAGTCCCTCCTGATAGGGAGATTGACTTTGGATTGATGTTCTTCCTGATACCCATGCTATCTCAATTCCACCTTATAGGATGGTCCCCGCTGAGTTTAAAGAGTTGAATGAACAATTGAAAGATTTGTTAGAGAAGGGCTTTATAAGGCCGAGTGTTTATCCTTGGGGTGCCCCTGTTCTATTTGTGCAAAAGAAAGATGAGTCTCTCAAAATGTGTATTGACTATAGGCAACTGAACAAGGTCACAATAAAGAAGAAATACCCTCTCCCAAGGATAGATGATTTGTTTAACCAACTTTAGGGTGCCTCTTGTTTCTCAAAGATAGACCTCAGATCTGACTATCATTAGTTGAAAGTGAGGGAATGTGATATTCCAAAGACAACCTTTAGGACTAGATATAGCCATTTTAAGTTCTTAGTTATGTACTTTCGGTTGATGTATGCACTTGCAGCCTTCATGGATTTGATGAATAGGGTGTTTAGACAATTTCTTGATATGTTTGTGATTGTGTTCATCGATGACATTTTGGTGATTTCGAGTAATAAAGAGTAACATGCAAATCACCTTAGAATTGTCCTCCAAACACTTAAGGACCATAAGTTATATGCAAAATTCTCAAAATGTGAATTTCGGCTTTAGTCAGTGCTTTCCTAGGCCATATTGTCTTCGGTGATGGTATTCGAGTAGATGCTCAGAAGATTGAAGCAGTTTGTCTCTGCTGATGGTATTCGAGTAGACGCTCAGAAGACTAAAGTGGTTGAGAACTGGTCCAGACCGACCTCTCCAACTAACATAAGGAGCTTCTTGGGGTTGGCAAGCTACAACCGCAGATTTGTTGAGGGACTTTCTTCTTTGTCCGCACCATTGACTAAGTTAACTCGAAAAAAGGTCAAGTTTCAGTGGTACGATGAATGTGAGAAAAGCTTCCAAGAGTTGAAGACTAGACTGACTATTGCACCAGTTCTAACCCTGCCCAATGGAATAGAGGACTTTGTGATCTATTGTGATGCTTCGAGAGTTTGACTGGGATGTGTGCTGATGCATACGGGGAAGGTAATAGCCTATGCTTCAAGTCATCTTAAGGTTCATGAGAGGAACTATCCGACGTATGATCTTGAGTTGGCAGCGATGTGTTTGCACTTAAAATATGGCACCACTACTTGTATAGAGTGCATGTGGATATGTTCACCGAACACAAGAGCTTGCAGTATGTCTTCAGTCAGAAAGAGCTCAACCTGCGATAGAGAAGATAGTTGGAGTTGCTCAAGGATTATGATATGAGCATTCTTATCATCGAGGTAAAGCTAATATTGTCGCTGATACTCTTAGCAGATAGTTAATGGGTAGAACAACCCATGTGGAGAAAGAAAAGAAGGAACTATCTAAAGAAGTGCATCGATTAGCTCGATTGGGGGTTCAACTTGAGGAGAATGATGAGGGAGGAGTTAACATTCAGAACAGGTCTGCTTCATCATCGGTGTTAGAGGTGAAACAAAAGCAAGATCGAGATCCTGTCATACTCCAATTGAAGGAGGCTATCCACCAACAAAAAGTGATGGTCTTCTCCAATGAGGGAGATGGGGTGTTGAGATACAAGAGTAGATTGTGCGTTCCAGATATTGATGGTATTCAAGATAGAATCATGGTTAAAGCTTACAGCACTAGATATTCTATTCATCCTGGCTCTACCAAGATATACCATGACTTCAGAGAAGTCTATTGGTGGAGTGGAATGAAGAGGGATATTGCTGAGTTCATCTCAAAGTGCCTCAATTATCAGTAAGTGAAAGTTGAGCATCAAAGGTGATGTGGATTAGATCAGAACTTTGAGATTCCAAAATGGAAGTGGGTGATGATCTATTTGGACTTCATTACTGGTCTACCGAGATCTCAAAAGCAACATGATTCGATATGGGTAATTGTGGATAGGATGACCAAATTGGCTCACTTTTTAGAAGTTAAGACAACTAACACTGCGGAGGAGTATGCCAAGTTCTATACCCAAGAGATTGTGAGGTTGCATGGTGTTCCCTTGTCCATCATCTCGGACAGAGGAGCTCAATTCACCTCCCAATTTTGGAGCTCTTTCTAGAAAGGATTGGTTATGAAAGTGAATTTGAGTATAACCTTTCATCTATGGATAGATGGTCAGGCAGCGCGTATAATTCAGACGTTAAGGATATGTTGAGAACCTGTGTTCTTTATTTCAAGAAAAATGGGGATGATCACCTACCATTGATTGAATGTGCATATAATAACAGTTACTATGCAAGCATCAAATGATTCCCTATGAAGCCTTATATGAGAGGAGATGTAGATTACCGATTGGGTGGTTTAAGGTTGGAGAAGCGGAGTTGATAGGGCCTGATCTTTTTCACCAATCAATGGATAAGGTTAAGGTTATTGAAGTGAAATGACCCCAAAAAGTTCCCAAAAATGAGACTCGGAAGTGCCCAGAATCGTAATTTCCATATATCTCAAAATCTGTAAGCAATATCAAGAATCTGACTTCATATTCTTATCAGAGGGTTAAATTGAATGGGGAATGGGTCTAACCCGGATTTAAGAGCAACCGTATCAAAATTTAAAAATCGCAAAATTGTGATTTGCAGTGTGCACTTGCGCCCCTGGCGTGATACGCCAAAGGCGCGCCACAGTGTTATTTTTAGGCAGTTTTCCAAGTCCGGTTCAGGGCTTTTGAGTCTTCGGCCTAAGTGTTCCCAAATGTGAAAATACCTATACTTAGCCATATTTCACCCTCATATCATTCTAAATATTCCCTAATGTTCATTCAAACACTTAGTCAAATAATTTACTCCAAAATTCAAGTCTCAAAACTCATCCGAATATCAAGGTTCTAATTCAAGCTTCAAGTCTGCATCTCCAATCTTCATCAACTATTCTCCAAAGTTAAGGTATGAGAGTTTCTTTCATGATTTCCTTTCACTCATGATACCCCGACACTTTTTTACTCAAAATTGCATGATTTAAGGTTGATTTACTCATGAGTCTTATCTATTCTAAATTTCACTGCACACTATGTTGGAGTTTATGAAATTGTGATTGTTTTAGAATGTTTTGATCTATGAAACTAAGATCTATTGAGACATTTGATGAAGGGATTTGATGTATATTGCTTGAGGATGTTACTAAGAATCTATTGATGGTTTTACATTGAAATTTTCTTGCATTATTTCACTCTTGAATTGCATGGTTTTACACTAGTACTACAAACCTACCAAGTGTTTGATAAAATGTCCGGATTATGATTTCTTGAGGAATTGAAGGTGCAATGCATGTCTTATGAGTAAAATGACTTTATGATGATGAAAGGAATGCATGTCTACTATGATGATGAAAGGAATGTTTGTATATGATCTTATCTCTATAGTGTTAGGGATGACCAAGCCTCACTCGGGAGGTTGTATGCCCGGATAACCTTGTTGAGGGGTTTGTACCTCGATCGCCTCGCTCGGGAGGTGATAGGCCCGTGCAACCTTGTCAAGGGGTTTGTTCCTTGATAACCTTGTTGGGGAGTTTGTACCTCATCAACCTTGTTGGGGGGTTTGTACCTCATCAACCTCATGAAGGAGTTTGTATCTCATGCGCCTCTCCAAAGAGAAGGTAGGCCTTGGATTGTGCTAATAGTGGTCGCTCCTTACACTTGTATTATGTTCCACATATATATAAGCATGATTATATTTCAAGCATCATTCATTCATGCCATATTACTATAAGTTTATTCATTGTCTATGTTATATATTTTGCTTATGGTGGCTATCTCTTGTTGCATTGCATCGTACATACCTAGTATATTCAAACATACTAATGCATACTCTATGCCTACATGATATCACTATGTAGGAACCAGAGCCCTACTTGAGCATCCTCCTCCATGTGGCTAGTACTATATCCCTCAAGTTTGTTGATGAGTCCTCTATTCCGGGGACGATGTTTATGATCTTATGCTATGTACTAAGACTATCTTTCTTCTGCCGATATATTTACTATGATGGTAAGCCCGGTTATTTGTATTGGCCCCCGCTCTCATCTATATAGTAGAGGTATTGTTGGACATAATATCTATCTATGCTATGAGCCTTGATTCTTTTGTTTCTTGATGTTTATGTTATGAATGTTGACCATTAGCCCTATTTACCTTATTTACCATTTCTTATTGTATTTTATTGCTTCGTGACCAAGGATGTGTAATAATATGTTAAGAGGCTAGCTTGGGGTCTCCTCGGGTTCCCTATGTGCCGTATCATGTATAGGCCCTAGACTTGGGTCGTGACAAACTTGGTATCAGAGCACTAGATTTTTAGATCCTCAGAGTCCAATACACCCCGTCGATTAGAGTCTTATTAATGGTTGTGTTGTGCACCACAACTATGAGTAAGAGGCTATGAGGCTTCTTAGGAAATGTTTCCCTTCTTCATGTTCTAAGTTATGCTATAGAGTTAAAATAAGGTTACCACCCTAACGATTGTTCTTTGCTATGCTAGATCATGCCTAACATGAGAGGAAGAAGAGCCCGCACTCCCAAGGAGAAACCGGTTAATGAAAAGCTCCAAGATGCTCTCACTTCACTTGAACAAGTTATGGCTAACCAAGACAACCAAGGGCCCCAAGCCCCTCATGCTCCTACATTGGCTTCTCAGGTGAGAGACTTCATGAGGATGAATCTCCAGGAATTCTATGGGTCAGAGGTAGATGAGGACCCTCAAGAGTTCATTAGTGAGATCTACAAGGTATTCGCTATCATGGGTGTGAGGTTGGAAGATAAGGAAAAGTTGGCGGCCTACCAACACAAAAGGGTGGCACAAATATGGTACAATCAATGGAAGGAAAAGAAGGGAGTCAACTATGTGGTGTTTTGGGAAGTGTTCAAGGTGCCGTTCCTTAATTAGTTGTTCCCTCTTGAACTTAGGGAAGCTAAATTGGTGGAATTTATGAATCTAAGACAAGGATCTTTGAGTATGAGGAATTATTCCCTCAAATTTACTCAACTCTCTAAATATGCTCCCCACTTGGTTGCAGACTCAAGGTCTATAATTAACAAATTTGTGATGGGTGTCTCCCTTGGTGAGCGAGAAATTCTGGTCCACAATGTTGATTAGTTAAATGGACTTGTCCCATTTGATAACTTATGATGAACAAATGGAAGAGGAGAAGTCGAGGAAGAGGAGGGATCATGAGGCCTAGATGGCCCATTTTGATGGTAAGTCCCAAAAGGGTGGCCGGTTCCATCAAGGCCAAGGGTATTTTCATGCATCTAATAAGAAGGTTTCCAATGATTTTCCACGGGCCCAAGGTGTTAGGGGTGTGGTTCCTAATGGTGGGTGTCCAAAATATTGGAAATCTCATAGTTGCCCATGCTTAGGGATACCAATGCTTGTTATGATTGTGGGAAAGTTGGACATAAGGTGATGGATTACCCTCGGAATCGCAAAAAGGGTAAGGAGGCTCATCCACAAGGTGCTAATGTGGTTCCTTTGAGTAGAGGTGGCCGACAAGATGATGCTCGAAGGCAAAATCGATTTTATGCTTTGCATGGGAGGTAAGGGGTTGATGAGGTGCTCGATGTCGTCACCGGTATGTTAAAATCTTTGATTTTGATATGTATGTATTGATTGATCCGAGTGCCACTCTTTCTTTTGTTACCCCCTTTGTTGTGTTCCATGAGTAATATGAGGTGTCTACTCCTACTGGTGCATCTATTGTTGCTTTAGAAAGGTCTACAGAAATTGTCCCGTTTGTGTCTTGCATAAAATATTTCCTTGTGATCTTGTTGAGTTAGATATGGTTGATTTTGATGTCATTTTTGGAATGGATTGGTTGTATGCATACTATGCCTCTATTGATTGTAGAATCCGTAGGGACAAATTCCAATTTCTAAATGAACCCATCCTTGAGTGGGAGAGTCGTGATATGGTGGTCAAGTATAGGTTCATCTCTTGCATTAAAGCTCGTAAGTTGATCTCTAAAGGATGCCTTTATCATCTTGTGAGGGTTAGGGATGTGAAGTCCAAAGTCCTTTCGATAGAGTCGGTTCCAGATGTGAATGAGTTTCTTGATATCTTTCTGAATGACCTTCCTGGTGTTCCTCCCCAAAGGGAAATAGACTTTGGTATAGACCTCCTCCCCAATACTCAACCCATTTCTATTCCCCCTTACCATATGGCCCCGGCGGGGTTGAAGAAATTAAAGGAGCAATTGACGGACTTGTTGGAGAAGGGTTTTATTAGGCGTAGCCAGTCCCCTTAGGGTGCACCGGTGTTGTTTGTAAAGAAGGAATATGTGTCTCTTAGAAGGACTATCCAAACACTTGAGGATATGCTTAGGGCTTGTGTATTGGAGCTTAAGGGTTTTTGGGATGATCATCTTCCCCTGATTGAGTTTGCATATAACAATAGCCATCATTTTAACATCGGTATGGCTCATTTCGAGGCTCTCTATGTTAATTGTTGTAGATCCCCAGTTGGGTGGTTTGACGTTGGAGAAGTGGCCTTGTAGGGACCATCTCTGGTTATGGAGGCTCTTGAGAAGATTAAGATGATTTGAGAAGGGTTGAAGACGGCCCAAAGTGGCCAAAAGTCCTATGCTGACGTGAAGAGAAGGGATCTTGAATTCAAGGTTAGTGATAGGGTCTATTTGAAGGTGTCACCCATAAAGGGTGTGGTCTATTTTGGTAAGAAGGGCAAGTTAAGCCCTAGATATGTGGGTCCTTATAGGGTGATGACAAGGATTGGTAAGGTGGCCTATGAATTGGATTTGCCTAGTGAAAAAGAGTTGGTTCATCCGATTTTCATGTGTCTATGTTGAGGAAATGTGTGGGTGACCCTAATGCTGTTACGCCTCTTGATGTTGTGGGTGTCGTTGGCGACAATTCGACCTATGAAGAGGTTCCGATATATATTTTTGATAGACAAGTAAAGAGGTGGAGGAATAAGGATGTGTCTTCCTTTATGGTCCTTTTGAGGAATTAACAAGTTGAAAATGCTACTTGGGAGGCCGAAGCGGACATGTAAAAGCGATATCCTTACCTATTCCACTCCACTTAAGCCTAAGGTATTGATTTAAGTCCTCTATATTATCTCAAGTCTTAAGTTTAGCCCACATGTCATTGCATATATTCATGTTTAAATTGACAAGTTCATTATAATTTTACACTTATGATGAGATCTTTTAAATGATGTTTAGTGCGTTGTTGCGTCTCTATGTAGGCTGAAATTGTCATGTTTGTATCTCTCATATAGGTCTCTTTGACATTCAGGATGATTGTTCCCAAGAGGGAGATATTGAGATGATCCCAAAAAGTGCCCAAAATTGTAATTTCTATATATCTAAAAATTCGTGCGCGATATCGAAAATTAGCCATCATATTCTTTTTTGGGGGGTCAAATCGAGTGGGGGATGGGTCTAAGCCCGATTTAAGAGCAATCGTAGAAAAATGTGAAAATAGCAAAAATAGGATTTCCAATGAGCATTCGCACCCCTGGCGCAATGCGCCAAGGGCGTGCCACAGTGTTATTTTTGGGCAGTTTTCCAAGTCCAGTCCAAGGCTTTTGATTCTAGGGCCTGTGTTCTCAAACACGAAAGTACCTATACTTAGCCATATTTCACCCTCATATAATTCTAAACATTCCCCAATATTCATTCGAAGGCTTAGCCAAATATTTTACTTCTAAATTCAAGGCTCAAAACTCATCCGGATCTCAAGGTTCTAATTCAAGTTTCAAGTCTCCATCTCGAATCTTCGTCAACTATTCTCCAAAGCTAAGGTATGTGGGTTTCTTTAATGGGTTCCTTTCACCCTTGATACCCAAACTCTCTTTTACTCAAAACTGCTAATTTAAGGTTGATTTACTCATGGGTCTTATCTATTCTGAATTTCACTGCACTATGTTGGGGTTTATGAAATTATGACTGTTTTAGCATGTTTGGAGCTATGAAACTAAGATCTATTGAGAGACTTGATGAAGGGTTTTGATGTATATTGCTTGAGGGTGTTACCAAGAATCTATTGATGGTTTTAGATTGAATTTTTTAGCATGAATTCACTCATGAATTTCATGGTTTTATACTAGCACTATACACCCGCCAAATGTTTGGTAAAATGTCCGGATTATGATTTCTTGAGGAATTGAAGGTCCAATGCATGTCTTATGAGTTGAACGACTTTATGATGATGAAAGGAATGTATGTATATTATGATGATGATGAAAGGAATGCATGTATATGATCTTAGCTCTATAGTGTTGGGGATGACCAAGCCTCAACCTCGGGAGGTTGTAGGTCTGGGTAACCTTATTGAGGGGTTTATACCTGGATCGCCTCGCTCAGGAGATGGCAGGCCCATGCAACCTTGTAAAGGGATTTGTACCTTGATAACCTTTTTGGGGGGTTTGTACCTCATCAACCTTTTTCGGGGATTTGTACCTCATTAACCTCATGAAGGGGTTTGTACCTCATGCGCCTCTCCAAGGAGGTGGTAGGCCTTGGATTGCACTAATAGTAATCACTCCTTACACTTGTATTATGTTCCATATATATAAGCATGATTTTATTTGAAGCATCATTCATACATGCCAAATTACTAAAAGTTTATTCATCGTCTATGTTATGATTTTGCTTATGGTGCCTATCTCTTATTGCATTGTATCCTACATCCTTAGTACATTCAAATGTACTAATGCATACTTTATGCCTGCATGATGTCACCATGTAGGAACCAGATCCCCACTTGAGCATCCTCCTCCACATCGCTAGTACTATATCCCTCAAACTTTTTGGTGAGTCCTCCATTCTAGGGATGAAGTTTATGATCTTATGCTATGTACAAAGACTATCTTTCTTCTTATTATGTATTGACTATGAGAGTGAACCTGGCTGTTTGTCTTGGGTCTCGCTCTTATCTATATAGTAGAAGTGTTATTGGACATGATATGTATCTATTTTATGAGCTTTGATTCTCTTGTTTCTTGATGTTTATGTCATGAAGGTTTTCCCTTGGCCCCATTGTCCTTATTTACCATTTCTTGTTATATTTTATTCCTTCCATGACCAAGGATGTGTAATGATATGTTAAGAGGCTTGCTTGGTGCCCCCTTGGGGTCCCCTTGGGTTCCCCATACGCCGTGTCATGTCTAGGCCCTAAGCTTGGGTCATGACATAAACAATGATTGATAACTGCACAGAGTTGCTAGAAATCCTGCACCGATGTGAGGAGGAGAGATTTAGAGTTTGAGGTAACCGATTATGTGTACTTGAAAGTGTCACTTGTGAAAGGTGTCATGAGATTCTGGAAGAAGGGGGAATTGAGTCCACGTTATATTGGACCTAATCAGATTGTGAAAAGGATTGGGAAAGTTATTTATGAATTAGAGTTGCCTTCCAAGTTAGATAGAATCCATCAAGTTTTCACATGTCGATGTTGAAGAAATGTTTGGGCTAACTTAGTGGTCCCTGTAGAGAGCA
Organism: Solanum clarkiae; assembly: GCA_011800125.2. NCBI lineage: Eukaryota > Viridiplantae > Streptophyta > Magnoliopsida > Solanales > Solanaceae > Solanum > Solanum clarkiae. The sequence goes on along the minus strand of JAABOM020051807.1, from coordinate 24,062 downwards.
TTGGAGTGAAGGATAGCTTGACCTACGAAGAAATTCCAATCCAAATCCTTGATCGTCAGATTCGCAAGTTGAGAACCAAGGAGATAGCCTCGGTCAAAGTCCTGTGGAGAAATCAATTCGTTGAAAAAGCCACATGGAAGTGAGGAATAGATAAAAGCAAAGTATCCACACTTACTCGTGCCAAATGATGAGAATGTTAAAGGTAATTTCCTTATCCTTCACTAAATTGATTGTCTTTTCTTGAGTTGATTGTCTATTCTTTAGTTCGAATAAAATTGATTGATGATTGAGAAAGAGTTGAGAGTTCGATTGATAGATATGAAGGTAGAGATAAGTTTTGAGTCTATTCGTGCATTGATATTTACCTTTACTCGTCATTCGAGAATGACTGATCCCAAAGGGGAGATGATGTAACCCCCGGTAAAATTACTAAGATATCCATTGAATAGAGATGTGCGCGTAATGTATCTTCCAATGCTCTGTTTGCTAATCTGATACCGGATATGCAATCAACATGAAAAATTGAGTGAAAAATGGTCTCGTTCGAATTTTAGAGCCATCGGATCAAAAAATAATTTTTGATTCAAAAATGAAATCCAGTGTTGATGCGCGACAAAGGCGCATCGCGCCCCTATCACGGATGCACTCTTATTTTTTCCAAATGTTTTTCGATGGAGATTGAAAAATTCATTCAGGAAATTTCTGAAAAAAAACACTGAGGCGCCCATTTTCCCGTAGTGCAAACTTTTTTGAAAATTTACGAGTGGCATTCCGATCAATTTTCAACCCCTCCTAAACTCAAAACACGATCAAAATGGGTTGTTTTGATGCGTAAAAGGGGTCTAAAACCCCATTCCTAAGCCATTCTAAGTTCTTGAAAGAGACTAGGGCTTGAAAGAAAAGAAGGGGAATATAAGATTGAAGAGTCTAAGGGAATTCTTGAAGGATGATTATTGATAGCTTTATCCGAGGTATGTAAGGCTAAACTAAAAACATAAGATTGTTCACTCATGTGCCCCATAGATGGCCATAGAAGAGTTGAAGGTCTAACAATATGAGTCTACATACATGATTCTTGAATGGTTTCTTAAAGATTTTATTGAAATTTATATTACTTATATGTATTTTCTATGTTAATGATCATCATAATGAATTGATTACTTTTCATGAGATATTGCATAACCCTGCATGATAGTTTTGAAAGCATGCATGAATGAACCTAGTGATTGAGTGTAGAGCTTTGATTTGAGAATATTGGTAGTGATTGTGATCTGAGAACGATGAGATAATGAGGTGATAGAGCTTGATAGTCCCATGAGTCTCCATAAATGAACTCTAGTGATTGTCCATTTGATTGTTTCCTAAGGATTGTTCTAAGCCTTGATTAATTGATTGAGATGTTGATTGTGAGATGATGAGAGTCTCTATGACACTGATTGAATGATAAGTGCCTCCATGAGGCTGATTTGAGATGAGTTGATTGAGTTGATTTGATGGGATTGATTATCTTATGAGCATTGAGTCTTGGGAGAAGTATTGAGCACCGAAAGATTAAGAGTTAATGCAACTCACACTCGTTAAACTACGTAGCCAAGCGTAGGTAAGGATTAGAACTATTTCATCTCATGGTTGTTCCTTCTTGATAGAGTCCCTAAAACAATAGAGGACTAGTTTGATTTTCTAGTAGTCCATTGTTGAATCGATTTGTTCCCTATCTGGAAAGTACATAACGGCTGTGGAAACATTAGCGTGATCATTATAGAATCACTGGCTCATAAGTGATTATTGTTGGATCAGAGAAACTCCCAGAAAGTTCCCATATTGAGTACTTTGAGTTGACTTGAGATGAGATGAGATGCGATGAGTTAAGATAAATCCAATTTGATTGATGAGGTTTGATAGGTTAGATGGGTCATTTGTCTACTCTTTGTTCTTGTTTAGATGGACACTTGACATGTAGATTGTTGATTGTTCTGAGTTGAAATTGTTCCATATTATTTTTCTATTTCATTAAGTTATTTTACATACCAAATATTTCAAGTACTGATATCATTCGGTGCTGCATCATTTTATGATGCAGATACAGGGATTAGACATCATCAACAAGCACATCGTTAAGGATCTTGGACGTTCACCTTATTGGTGAACCTCCCCTACTTTGGAGGATTCATTACTTTTATTTTCATCTTTCTTTAGAGTTAGACTTTGCTTAGCTTTATTTTGATTGAGGTAGCCATGAATCTGTCATTGGTACCACCCGATAGTGGTAGAGGCTTTATAGACTAGAGTCGGATGTTGATTGTTAAGACTATGAGCTAGTTCTTTTTATTAGCCTTTCATTTATATTATTAATTGAGATTTCATAGATGTGCCTATTTACATCCTTTATGTCTTCCGCTGTTAATAGAGCGTATTAAGTGAATGATTATATTGAGGCCAAGTGGTTCGCTTGGGGACTAGCAATAGTCTCTAGGTGCAGGCCACATCTTAGATACCCTCCTGGGGCATGACACAAGATATCCATCCATTTAATATGTTTTTTATTCTTTATTGATACTTGAATAAATATCAAGTATCAAGTAATACAACACCATTTAATTTACAATTTAGTTAATTGATACCTTTGATTAAAACAGAAAATTAGTTAAGTTTTTTAAAAAATCTAATTTCAATTTATAGACTTATGGCATTTAAATGAACAAAACAGATGGTATGTAACCAAGTATCAACATTTATATATCCACATGTATGCAACAAGTTAACATTCAAACTTTTACCACATAGCTAATTTTTTCTAATCTAGGTTTTATTTTGTTAATCTTCATGGTATTGATATTGTTTCCATCTTAGCAAGTCTATTTATTATTAATTAAACGTACAAAATTATAATTTTCTCATGACATATTACGAATCATAGAACAAGATAACATATAAGAACTAATTTTAGACATAGTCAACATTGCAAATTTATTTCTCAAAATGAAAATTTTTTCCACAATTGTAGTTCACAATACCACAAATAAGTTTGTAACCACCCACCAGCTTATCATTTTTCCTTTGGATAAAAAGTACACATCCTTCTGTTGTGGCCTTCATGACCACAACGCCCACAACAATTCGTGCTTGTGCTTTTATTTTCACCCGCGCTTTTCTTCCTCCATTTTCTTGGTCTTCCAGGCATCCTTATGTACTTTGGTGGAAGGAAAACTTCAACTACAACATCTTTCAGTGCAGACCAATCACTTTTATTGAGCATTGGAACCATTGGGACTCATACGTATTTGTTAATATTTCCGGTTTGTAATAATCAGAGCAATATAGATGCATGTTGTCTACATTTTTGCTCTTCAAAATAGCAACAACATGTGAGCATGGTATCTCATCAAGTTGAAACCTCCCACAACAACAGATTTTTCTTTCCAGACACACAACCTATTTTTTACCAGAATCATAAACTAAATAGAGATACTCAGATGAAGGAACAACCTGTAAATGCCGAATAATTATTAAATTTATTAATAAATTTTATTTTTTTCCATTATCAAATAGTAACCAGTAATTACTTGTTATTAACCTTATTATTTTTAAAATTCTATTTTTTAAAATACATCTATACTTTAAAACAATTAAACTAAAATAATTGTTGATACTTACCTTCATTCTTGCACATTTAATTGTATTCTCAACCAAATGTCCATAAATTTCTTACCCAAGCTCTCTCTAGCATATGAAGTTTTTTCCCTATTTTTGCAATTCCAAGATCCAAATTGAATTCTAGCCTCCTCCAAGAAATCCAGAATTGGTAACTACCTTACGGTTACCAGACAACCATTTATACTTTCAGCAATATTAGAAACCATCATCCTCCCCCTGTTAAAAATTGTGTGTACTTGAACCCACTTCTCATATCCAACATTCTATAGATAATCCTTCACTCGGTGATCAATTTTTTTAGCCTTTGCCATCATCCTATCAAAATATTCTGGTCGATAACACTTGGACACTGAGCAATATTAATCACTTAAGGTGTTTTTACTTTTCATGAAATTTGTGCATATATTTTTCTAAACATGCCATACGCATGCATAATGAGAGACGTTGGGGAAAACAAAACTTACACTCTTGATGATACTTCTATTTCTATCTGATACCACACATATTTTTCCCTTTCTCCAAAAGCATTTTTAAACTAATGAAAGAACCACGACCATGACACGTCGTTCTCTATATCAACAACACCATAAGCTAATGGCAGTATGCATCCTAATTTTTAATTACGAAAAGCAAACAAAAGAACTATGTAAAAAATAACAATATCTTCATTTGTATTACAGTGTAACAAAAAAAAGCCATATGCCTGCCGCATCCAGTGTGCTATATACAAACGTCCCTTTATAAGGCCCATCGAAATAAGCACCATCAACAGCCACAACCGGCTTGCAGAACTGGTAACCCCTCATAAGTGGCCTTAATGCGATGAAAAGATACAAAAAGTAGTTCTTATCTGACTTGTGTATCCTTATATATGAATTTGGATATACTATATTTAGCATATGTATATACATTAGCAACTGCATATATCCCTACGCAGGCTTGCCCCTCAACATATCTAATGCTCGCTCTTTTGCACGCCACACTTTCTATAAGTAATATAAACTCTATAAACTGCCTTGAGATCCTCGACTGTATCATTTGGTATGTGACTTCTTTTATGATTAATCAACTTTGGTGCTATCACACCACTCACAAACGATAACGTTGCTTCAACTTTGTTCAGTGGCCTCTCCCTCATAAGAAATGTATGAACATCATTGAAGTATCTAATCTTAAATACTTCCATGTTTTTTCTGCATGATACCTTCATTCTCCAAGCACAATCATCCGAAAAGTACGTCAATACATAACTACAAAATTTATTTACTTAAGTCATTAAAATTTAAAAAATATTTTCAAGTATGTAAAAAATGATTGTTTTATAGTTATTTGTACTATTATGATAATTGTTACCAATTAAAAGCTACAAATCGTACAAAATATAGACAAACCAAAAAACAGTAATGCCAAGTGAGGTGCAGAATGCTAAAAAAAATAGCATTTTACTTTATTTGGTTCTCCCCTTGCTTCTAGCAAAAATTATACATTTATACCCCAAAGTCCAAACAAGTATCGTACTGTTTACACATATTTTAGTACTTCTAAAAATCTTTATTAATCAAGTATTAATGAAATGTTCCAAAAATATGCTTCAAAAATGCTCATAATTGTAATTTTCATATATCTCAAAATTCGTGCGTGATATCCGAAATCCGACTTTATATTCTTGATCAGGGGGTAAAATTGAGTGGGAGATGGGTATAACCTGAATTTTAGAGGACCCATAGCAAAAAATATTTTTCACGAATTTTTCATATCCAGTATGTATCCGCGACCAGGCCGCGATGTGGAATGGGCGCGGATTAGTGTTATTTTGTCCTTCACGATCGGTCCGCGTCGCGGACCAATACAACATTTTCCTCATTTTTTCTGTGTCGACCAAGGGCATTGGGGTCATGGCCCCATGCTCACTTATGCATGAAAACATCTATACTTAGTCATTTTTCAACTCTATATCACTCAAGACCCTCTCAAAATCCTCTCCAAGACTTAACCAAATATTCCATTTAAATTTCAAGGGATTCAAGCCTAACTTTGGAACTCAAAGATTCTCTTCAAGCTCCAAGTTCTCTTCAAGATCAACTCAAGAAAACCCAAGTTTGAGGTATGTGAGTTTCATCCATTGGGTGTTTTCACTCATAGAGCCCGATCTTCCTTTTTATGAAAATTGCATGTTTTCAAGTTGTATCATCTATAGGTATCTCTTATTTATGGATTTTGATTACGAATTATGTTGGAGTTTTATGAAATGATGATTGATTATGCATGTTTATCTATTCTAATCTTATACTACGAATTGATTTTGTCTATTGAGACTATGCATGTTTTGAGCTATAAAACTATGATCTATTAGGAGATTTGATAATGGATTTCAAGGTATCTTACATGAGGATTTTACTATATGTTAGTGGGTTTATTTACATTTAGTTTCCTCATATTATTTCATTCTTGAATTGCATGATTTGAACTAGCATTACACACCCACCAAATGTTTGATAAAATGTCTTGACAAAGATTCTCAAGTTATTGATGATCTATTACATGTGTTACAAGTCAAGTGACTTTATGATGATTAAGGGCTTGCATATATGCATCGAATTCATAAAAAGTATCTATAGTGTTGCAAGTAGACCACACCCTGTTAGGGGATGACATACCCAATCACCTTGTTGAGGGGGTGACATGCCTCAATCACCTTATTGGGGGGTCACATGCCGAATCACCATGTTGAGGAATGGATAACTTGACCAACTTGTTAGGGGTGACATACCCAATCACCATATTGAGGGGTGCATACCTCAACCACCTAGTTTGGGGGTGACATGCCAAATCACCATGTTAAGGGGTGGATACCTCGACCACCTTGTTGTGGGGTGATATGCCCAATCACCATGTTGAGGGTGGATACCTCGATACCTTGTTAGGGGGTGACATGCCGAATCACCTTATTGAGGGGTAGATACGTCAATCACCTTCTAAGGGGGTGACATGCCTTGGATTCCAAGTAGTAGTTGCTTGGTCTATGATGATTATGGTCTCTTCCTACCCACGTGTTATTTTCTATACAATTTATATGATTTACAAGCATCTTTTACTTCAAGCATTGATCATGCATGCTATATTGATTGAAACAACCCCAAAAAGTGCCCGAAAATGTGCCTCGAAAGTGCTCGAAATTATAATTTCTATATATCTCAAAATACGTGCGTGATATAAAAAATCCAACTTCATATTCTTGATCAGGGGTAAAATTGAGTAGGAAATGCGTTTAACCATGATTTTAGAGCATCACAATTTTAAATTCCAAAATTTTCCTTATCAAGGGTTGATCCGTGCCCCTGGCGCGACGCGGTTGGGGCACGGACCAGTGTTAAAAAGTTGCCAGTTTTGTTGTTTGATCCAAGGCCTATGGATCTTGGGCCTAAGTATTCCTATGCGTGAAAATACTATACTAGCCATATTTTACATTCATATCGTACAAGACATTCCCCAATACTCTCTCAAACACTTAAACAAATATTTCACCCCAAATTTCAAATCCCAAAACTCATCTGGATCTTAAGGATTTCACTCAAGCTTCAAGTCTCCATTTCCAATCTTCACCAAGGATTCTCTAAAGTCAAGGTATGTGGGTTTGAACCATTGGATCCTTTCACCCATGGTGCCCAAGCTTTCTTTTAACCTAAATCTCATGATTCTAAGTTGATTTACTTATGGATCTTACTTACTATGAATTTGACTATGAACTATATTGGGGTTTTGTAAAAGAGTGATTGTTTAAGCATGTTTTGTCCTATGAATCATGGATCTATCTTGAGATTTGATGAAGGGTTTTGATGTATGTTACATAAGAGTGTTACCAAGTGTTGGTGAGTGGTTTTACATTAAGTTTTCTTGAATGATTTCACTCTTGAATTTCATGGTTTTACACTAATATTGCACACTCACCAAGTGTTTGATAAAATATCTGGTTAATGTATCTTGAGTTGTTGAAGGTCTAATGCTTGGCATATGAGTTAAATGACTTTATGATGATGAAATGATATTATATATGTATCGATTCCATGAGAAATGTCTATTGTGTTGTGAGTTTACTATAGACAATTGAGGGGTGATGCCTCAATCATCTTGGATGGAAGTGGTAAGCCATCAACCAATTGAGAGGTTGATACCTCAACGTCTCGTATGGGGGGTGGTAATCCATCAATGCCCCTCAACATCACGTATAGGGGTGGTAAGCCATCAACCAATTGAGGGGTTTATACCTCAATCATCTTGGATGGGGGTGGTAAGCCATCAACGAATTGAGGGGTTGATGACTCAATCATCTCGAACGGGGGGGTAAGCCAGCAACCAATTGAGAGATTGATACCTCATTCATTTCGGATGGGGGTGGTAAGCCATCAACCAATTGATGGGTTGATATCTCAATTACTACTAAGGGATGGTCCACCGTAGATTTCAAGTACTAAGTTGTTTGGTCTATAATGATGGTCTATTCCTACATATGTAACATGATTTATGTGTAAGCATGTTTACTCCAAGTATCATTAACACATGCCATATTGTTATATGTTCACCTATTGCCTAATTATGTATATTGATTATGATGCCTATCTATTGTTGCATTACATCCTATATACTTAGTACATTCAAACGTACTAACGCATACTTTATGCCTACATGATGTTACCATGTAGGAACTAGAGCCCCACTTGATCATCCTCCTCCTCCACGTGACTAATGAGATATATCTCAAAGAAAGTTAGTGAGTCCTCAATTTTGAGGACATAATTCTCTTGATTTATGCTATGTATAGACTCTCTTTTCTGTATTGTATGCTTTGACTATAGGGTGAGCCCGATTGCTTATCTTGGCCCCCACTAAGTTCTATGTTTAGAGGTGTTGTTGGACAAGTTATGTAATGATGCTATGAGCCTTTACTCTCTTGACTCTTTTGATAATTTATGATATGAAAGATGTCCCTTAGCTTCATTTATCCCTATTTATTATTTTTATTGCTATTTTATTGCTTTTGAGATCAAGGATATGTAATGATATGTTAAGAGGATTGCTTGGATCTCTTCAGGTTCCCCATGCATCATGTCACATCTAGGCCCTAGGCTTGGGACGTGACAAACTTGGTATCAGAGCACTATGTTGTTAATGGTCCTCCGCATCCAACATACCACATTGATTAGAGTCTTATTCACAGTTGTGTTGTGCACCACAACTATGAGTAAGAGGCTACGAGATGTTTTAGGAATTGTTTCCCTTCTTTCTTATCTATGTCATGCTATAGAAGTTAAGGTAAGGTTTTTCCCCCTAATGATTATTTTTTCTATGCCATATTATGCCTAAAAAAAGAGGAAGAAGATCCCGCACATCCGAGGAACAATCAGCTCATGGTGAGCTCCGGAATGTTCTCACTTTGCTAGCTCAACTTGTGGCTAATCAATCCAACCAAGGGGTATGGTTAATTAGAGAAAGGTTGAAAATAGCCCAAAGTCTTCAAAAGTCCTATACCGATGTGAGGAGAAGAGAGCTTGAATTAAAAGTTGGTGATTGGGTCTATTTAAAGGTGTCACCCATGAACGTTGTGGTTCATTTTGGTAAGAAGGGTAAATTAAGTTCAAGGTTTGTGGGTCCTTATAAGGTGTTGAGGAGGATTGTAAGGTGGCCTATGAGTTGGAATTGCCTAGTGAAATGGATTTGGTTTATCCAATTTTCCATGTGTCAATGTTGAGGAAGTGTATGGGTCATCCTAATGCTATTGTCTCATTTAATGTTATGGGTGTTGTTGAAGACAACTTGACTTATGAAGAGGTTCCAATAGAGATCTTAGATATACAAGTGAAGAGATTGAGGAAAGGATGTGTCTTTCGTTAAGGTCCTTTGCAGGAATCAACAAGTCGAAAGTGCTACTTGGGAGGCCGAGGTGGACATGCAAAAATAATATCCTTATCTCTTCCATTCTGCTCAAGCCTAAGGTACTAATTCTAAGTCTTTTATGTGGTTTATGTCTCATGTATCAACCCTATATGTCATATGTATGCATTCATATTTATGTTGACCAGTTCATGGTGATTTTAACACTTATGTTGAGATTCTTGCAAATGGTGTTTAAGTGTATTGATGCATTCTTGTTGGGGCTAATTTCTGCATGATTACTCTTCTGATATACGCTTCTTTGACATTTGGGGATGAATATTCTCAAAGGACAGATATTGAAACGACCCCAAAAAGTGCTCGAAAATGTGCCTCGGAAGTGTCCGAAATCGTAATTTTCATATATCTCAAAATTCATGCGTGATATTGAAAATACAACATCATATTCTTGATCAAGGGGTACAATTGAGCAGAAAATGAGTCTAACCTCGATTTTAGAGCAAATGAATCACAATTTCAAATTCTAAAATATTCCTTATCCAGTAGTGATCCACGTCCTTGGCACGATGCAATTGGAGTGCGGACCAGTGTTAAAAAGTTGCCAGTTTGTTGTTCAGTCCAAGGCCTTTGGGTCTTGGGCCTAAGTCTTCCTATGTGTGAAAATACCTATAGTTAGTCATATTTCACCTTCATATCATATAAGACATTCCCTAATACTCTCTCAAACACTTAGACAAATATTTCATCCCAAATTTCAAGTCCCAAAACACATCAAGATCTTAAGGATTTCACTCAAGCTTCAAGTCTCCATTTCCAACCTTCACCAAGAATTCTCTACAATCAAGGTATATGAGTTTCAACTATTGGGTCCTTTTGCCCATGGTGCCCAAGCTTCCGTTTTACCTAAATCTCATGTTTCTAAGTTGATTTTCTTATGGATCTTACTTACTATGAATTTGACTGCGAACTAAGTTGGGGTTTTATAAAAAGTGTGACTGTTTAAGCATGTTTTGAGCTATGAATCTTGGATCTATCTTTAGATTTGATGAAGGGTTTTGATGCATGTTACTTAAAGGTGTTACCAAGTGTTGGTGGGTGGTTTTACATTAAGTTTTCTTGCATGATTTCACTCTTGAATTGCATGTTTTTACACTAGCATTGCACATCCACCAAGTATTTGATAAAATGTCCAGTTAATGTATCTTGAGTTGTTGAAGGTCTAATGCTTGGTATATGAGTTAGGTGACTTTATGATGATGAAAGGATATAATGTATGTGTTGATTTCATGAGAAGTGTCTATTGTGTTGTGAGTTGACCATAGCCAATTGAGGGGTGATGGCTCAATCATTTCAGATGGGGGTGGTAAGCCATCAACCAATTGAGGGGTTGATACCTCAATCGTCTCGGATAGGGGTGGTAAGCCATCAACCAATTGAGGTGTTAATACCTTAATCACTACTAAGGGGTGGTCTACCTTAGATTCCAAGTACTAAGTTTCTTGGTCTATGATGATGGTCTATTCCTACTTATGTAACATGATTTATGTATAATCATGTTTACTTCAATTATTATTCATGCATGCCATATTGTTATATGTTCATGTATTGCCTAATTATACATATTGATTATGATGCCTATCTATTGTTGCATTGCATCCTACATACTTAGTGTATTCAAACGTACTAATTCATATTCTATGCCTACATGATGATACTATGTAAGAATCGGAGCCCCACTTGATCATCCTCCTCCTCCACGTGGCTAGTGCAATATCTCTCAAAGTAAGTTAGTGAGTCCTCAATTTTGAGGACATACTTCTCTTGATTTATGCTAAGTATAGATTCTCTTTTCTTTATTCTATGCTTTGATTTTGATGGTGATCCCAATTTCTTTTCTTGGCCCCCGCTAAGTTCTATTTTTAGAGGTGTTATTGGACAAGTTATGTAATGATGTATGAGCCTTGACTCTCCTGACTCTTTTGATACTTTATGATATGAAAGATGTCCCTTAGCCCCGTTTATCCCTATTTACTATCTCTTATTTCTAATCTTTTGTTTCCACAATCAAAGATGTGTAATGATATGTTAAGAGGCTTGCTTGGGGTCCCTTCGGGTTCCCTATATGTCATGTTATGTCTACGCCCTAGGCTTGGGTCGTGACATTGATACTATATCTATCCATCGCTTATGATTATGCATTTTGACTATGTTGGCTTATGTGTTGTTGCATTCCATCCTACATACTTAGTACATTCAAATGTACTAACACATACTCTATGCCTACATGATGTTACCATGTAGGAACCAGAGCACCTCTTGATCATCTTCCACGTGGCTAGTTCACTACTTTGGAGATAATCCTTGGTGAGTCCTCAAATTTGAGGGCACTATCTATGCTACCCTTGCTATTTGTTATTTCTTTATGTTGAACAGTTGATACTATGAGGGTGAGCCCGAAAAGTGTCTTTGCTGTCGCTCCAATCTATGTTGGAGGTATTGTTGGATAATGATGTATTTATGCTATGAGTTTGACTCTTGAATATTTTATGATTATCAAAGACTTCCCTTTGCCCATTTCCCTTATTCATATCTCTTGTTGTTGTTATTTTTTCCTCCGCGACCAAGGATGTGTGATTGATATGTAAGAGGCTTGTTTAAAGTTCCTTCGGAATTCCCATTCGCCGCGTCACGTCTTAGGCCCTATTGCAATCCTTAAAGAAAATGAAACAACATTGAATCTAACGCCATATGTACCTTTTGTTGTACGATCTTTTTACTTTGAAATTACACCCTCTATCAACCTTATACTTCCCCATTATGGCTACCAGGGTCCCCTTATCCTTATACAATTGTTTCTCTTGACATTTCTTAACATACTAAAAATATTTGATACTTCAATTCCATCTTAAAACAAAAATTGACATTCTAAAACTTAATAGACCCAATCACATCTGTATGTTGTTGCGTTAATTCAGCATAAAAAAATGATCCATTGATTTCATCAAACATCTCAGTATCATCAACATCCAAATTAGCAGTATCTACGCATAGTAGATACTGCCCAAAGCCAGGTTCTCTCCTTTTAATCTTAATATACAGCTTCACACCCATATCGTTTCTAATAGTTATAGAAGAGGAATTACCCTCTACAACATATCTAACAATAATTCTTTTTGTTCGTTTGTCGACATCCAGTTCAGCCATGATTGCTTCAATCAAATTTACGAAGGAAATATTTTATCCGATAACTATACCATCGCTTTTGTATCCCTGATAATCAACATCGAATTCCCATTTTTCGGAATGACTCAGTAAAATTGATACGTTCATAGCTTCCCAAACTTGATCTTCTATAAAAAAAAATGAAACCAATGTTGTCCTTTCTAATTGTTTGAACTGGAAATTTGCAGAAATTTTTTGAAATAGGATTATGTTATGCGTGCATGTAAAAAAAATCTTCTGCCAATAACGACTCATCGTAATTAATGGGTCAATTACTTAGATTTTTCAGTTGACGCCCGAATTATGTGTAACTCACTAGATTCCTTTATATTATTTCATTAAGTATCAGGCGAAAACTAAAGCATAACGATTGGATGAAATTTAGGGGATTTTACGTAATTTAGAAATAGTTGGTATAGAAGGGAATTATCGGTTTACATTATGGGATTTATACAATTTTTACATGTTTTTTTCTAGGAGAACTTTCATAAATAGCCTATGCTTGAAATTTAATGTGGTAAAATAGCTATATTTTAAATAATTACACAAAATAACCTCGGCTATGTGTTCTGAAGAGGAGGAGAGAGGCGAGCGAGGTCGAGAAAGAGAGAGAGAGGAGTAAGACGAACTCTATATGTATATTTGTAAAATTATATGTGTATATCTGTTAAATGATTACATATGTATGATTAATATACATATATATACTTGTATATCTAGTAAGCGAGATTGAGAGGAGCAAGGACAGAGGCCAGCGAGATCGAGGGAGGAAGGAGAGAGGTGAGAGAGAGTGGAGAGAGGGGTATCATATACGTATATCTGTCGAATTGGATACGTATATCTGTCAAAATAATTGTATGTGCGGCTGGTATACATTTGTAATTGTATATCTACAAGAAATTGCAAAGAGAGAGGAGAGAGGCGAGAAAGAGAAAGAGAGGAGAGAGAAAATAACAACAAAACCTAACTATAGCAACAAATTCCTAACTATAGTTATAAATTGTAATTTTTTCGAACTATAGTTGTATAATGTAAATACATATCAAACGTCTGTCTAATTGTGTTATTTTTCCTTTTTTCTATAATTCTTTCGAGCATATAATTCTATAACTAGTCAATACATATAATTGATATGTAAAAAGTAGAATACTATTACCACAAATCTTTGCTAATGATTTACAATATATTTTGATATAAATATTACATATAATTAATTTAATAACTACAAAGCTTGAAACAAGGTCATGACAATTAATTATTTTAATAGGAGCTAGTAAAGTGGTTGTAGTAACATCTAAAAATGGAATTTTATTTGAAATTCTAAAAAAGCTATAATGATAGGATATTAGTAATATTAATACTAATAATAATGAGAAATAATGGTAAAATAATGCATCATTTCTATTATATATAGAAGGCTAGTGAAGCAACTAAAGCAGACAGTTGGAGGGTGACATGTCTGCTTCAGTTGCTTGCTTAAACAGGTAGCTGTCTATTGACGTGTCTTCTTCGGTTGCTTGATTTTAAAATTTTCGACACAGTTTAAGCAGGAAGCTGTTGGACGACATGTTTGCTTCAACTATTTGCCTAAGGAGGCAGCTACCAATTGATGTGCCTACTTTAGCTTTTTTATTTTAAAAGTTTTTAAAAATTAAAAATTCAGTTTATTATTGAAATTAATCTATCGACATCACATAAAAGGGAACAGAAGAAATAACGTATATTATTTCATTAGGAAACTACATTAAAATTACCATGAATCTAGATAAGTATAAAAAATACTATAAATCATGATATTTGACAACTTCAAGTTTTTAAAGCAAATACAAAATTTAAATGATTATTGAAATTAATCTATCAGCCATTGAACAAATATTATTTAATTATCTCAAAAATATGTTATAAATATTTTTTATTATTTATTAGCCATTAATCTCCTTTAATACTTTTTTATAATAGACCTTTTATAGATCTTTAATAGGCTGGTTGACCATCATTATTTATCATGGTCAAAACGTTACTATTGAACAAGTAACTTTCTTCCTTCTATTACCCATAGATTGTGCTGGGTTTGTTCTTTAAATCTTTGTCAGATTCTGGCTCCTAGTTTTATACTAGAAGAGCTTGTTAAATACTAGAGGATACACTCACACGTGTTGAAATATCATTAAGAACTTCACGCCTCGGAAGGGTACCCTAGGTGTAACTGACACTCAGAGACTATAGTAGCACCCGAGCGAATTACTTGGACTCATCACATCATTCAATCATACATTAGCGGAAGACATAATATTAGAAATCAATTAATAGTGGGCTATTATATCTCATCATATCTACATTAAGAATAAAGGCCATTGGTTACAAGATTAGTCATTACGTCCATACTATCAGATATAATTAAGAAACTCAGTTTAACAAGGGCGAAAGACCCCAACATCAAAACATCATCTTTCTACATCTATGAAGTCTCTATCTCTGTTGGTTTAAGAAGATACCATGACAGGCCATGACTATCACAAACTCAGAATAATAATATAATGTAAGAAAATGAAATAAAAGACATCCTTCAAGTGAAGGGGAGGACTCATCAAGTCTTTGGAGCTAGGAATCTCTAAAGCTCAACGAACCGACTGCTGAAGTCCTCTGTCTACTGAATCTGCATCCTGAAATGATGCAGTGCCAAGTGGCATCAGTACGTGGAATGTACAGTATGTAAGCGGACTAAAAGTAAACAATATGAACAAGATAGTAGGGAATAATATCAACTCATCAGGTACCCATCGCATCTCAGAATAAGGAGTAGGACAGTATCACATCAACATCAATCAAGACTCATACCATCACCTCAACATCAGAGTACTATCAGGATGAACCTAGCTGGGAGTTTCTCTAACTGACAATCATTACCTATGAGCCGGTGATGATACAATGAAGTGATGTCATTGCAACATTCATCCAATACCTTGCCGGGGTAAGGGACAAGCCAAGTCTGTCAGTGGATCCATAAATCTATCAAGTCCTCTTTTGAGACTGAGGAAACATTCATTTTCACTGTCCAATCCCCTCCTGTGCTGTCCACGTAATTAATGAGTGAGAGTGAGACTCACTCTTACTCATTTTGGTGCTCAATACTCCTCTCTGGACTCAACATGCTCATAAGCTATCAAACATTAAAGATTTATCATCATTTAGTCTCTTTGGACAAGGAACATCAGCTCATCTCATCATCTATGTAAGGACCCAGATTTTTGTATAGCTTTAGTGACACTTGAGATTTGGTTTCGAAAACTTTTGGATCAAGGTGACACCTTATGAAACCTCAAAGTTCGATCTAAGTTTACTTTCAAGCCTTCAATTCAAGATTATTTGTGTTGTTTAAGGCCATCATGAGCCTTCTATATCAAGTCAAGTTCAAAGGAATTCCATGGACTAAGTTTCTTATACGTACCGATTGAAGGGTCAACTTTAAATGAGCATATTTCTTAGCACAAAATGAACTATATGGCCCATGACCTATCAAAAGCACTTTGAATTAGCTTTCCAATGCACATAGTTTCACCTCATTTGGAGTTCCAATAAAGAGGTTATGACCTTTTTTGTAAAACCTGTCTAGGCTATATGGGTCTTCACGACCCGTGAAGGGCCTCACAACCCATGGAGAGGGTTGTGGGAGTATCAGAGAAAATTTGAAGGGACATTTTTATTGGGGAATATTTGATATTTTGATCCATCCCCAAGGCCTTTTAAGACCTTTAAACCCCCTTTTACATTCCTAAACATCTCCTACACTAATTCTAAACCCTCATTTAAGACAAATTCTCTCAAGTCACTCTAAAGTCTCTTTCAAGGGACTCTTGTGGATTAAAACTTGGGAAATCAAGGCAAATGCAATTCATCTTCAAATTTCTTTTTTCATTGGGTCAAGGTATATGGGTTTGATCTTTAGTTCCTTTCGACCAAAGAGACCCAAATCTTTATCAAAATTTCATGAATTTAAGCTCTCTTTGAATATGAATTTTCACTATTTGGATTTATCAAATTAAAGTGATGTATGGGATGCACATATTTGACGAATTTAAGTTATTTTAAGCCATGTTATGATATTTACATCAAGTTTATGAAATTATGAATAAGCATACCCCTTTTTAAGACTTGTTTACGCATGAGTGATTTTATTATGATTCTAAATGTGGATTTAATTATGTTTTCACTTGAATTTCATATTACAATGTTGAATTTATATTGAATCTTGATTACCCATGCTTTCCTCACATCATTCATGGTACTTGCATTCATGACATTGGATTATTATGGAAATTATGAAGTGGGTTAAGCCCAATTATGTTCATGTATATGATTTTGATAAGATTATGGTTATGAAAAGAATGTGATCACATAAATTTATATGGTTATGGCTCTTGGAGAATTTTGGGTGCTTGCACCATTTAGTATATGAATGAGCTATTCTTATGCATGAGTATTATGACTATGAGATACGATTTGGCATATATGAATTATTATGAATAATATTTGGCCTTTAGGCCTAAGAATGCATTGAAATGTTTTGATAAGACTTACTTTTCTTGAAAGCATGTATATGTATACTATAAGTATTCTTGTGGGATGAAGATTTAGCACTGATAAATTGAGAGGGTGCTCTCTTTCCTAGAACTATATGCCTAACATAGGTTATGTGAAATCCTATCTGAAATGGGATATGTTCCTGTAAGGAAGGTTGCTTCATAAAAAATGGGGTAGGTTCTCGTAAGGTGAAGTATAATGTGACATGATATGCAATATGTAGAAATTCTATTCGAAATAGGATATGTTCCCGTAAGGAAGGTTGCTTCATACAAAATGTGATGTGTTCCCCTATCATGAAGTATGATTTACCTTTGGCAAGTAAACCACCTCTTTACCGATGAGGGGATTTCATCGGGATTCTAAGTAATAGCTCACTTAATCTTACTCATGTCGGTTGAGGTCATGTCCCCACTATATATATGAGTATCATCTGCACTTCATGCATTATGAATTTCATAGCATCTTGTTATATTACATTCTTTGTTAAATATCTCTTTCTATATTATGTGTCCTTGCCATCTAACATTGTATGTTGGTTTTGGTAAGTTACATGCATTGAACCCCACATACTTAGTACATTCAAATGTAATAACACTTACTTATGCCTACATTGATCTCACGATATAGGGACTGGAGATTTCTTTCATCCACTGTTGAATGCTAGATCGAAATTGAGATATTTGTTGTGGTGAATCCTATCCTCTAAGGACAAGCCACCATTCCTCTACCTATATTTCTTCCATTTGTGTTATTGGATTTGAGGGTGAGCCCGGGAAATGTCTTTTCCCCATCCTATCTTATGACTAAAGGCATTGTTGGACATCTTGTAGACTCTCATCTGATCTATATGTTATGTGTTGTATTTGAACCTTATGATTATAGCTATTCATTGGATATGAATATTATGGAATGATTATGAGAATTATGATATATATGTATGTTTGATGTGGAAACGTGGAAGATCCTAAGTCCCAAATTGCCCCCACCATACTTACCTACCCCTTAGTCATTATGCACTATACGCTATATGAGTTCATGCTAATCACTTTCCCTAAGATATCCCATAGTGTGAGTCCTACTTTTCCATCACTTAAAACTATGTGTTTAATTTTGAATGCGCTTCCAAATCAATGATGTGAATTTCGGTACTTTGAGGCTTGTTTGAGGACTCTCGGGTTCCCATTCACTATGTTACTCCTAGACCCTAGGTTCGGGTCATGACAGAGATGGTATCAGAGTACTAGGTTTATAAACGGTCCTCGGAGTCCAACATGCCGCGTCAAGTAGATCCTTATTCATAGGTGTGAAGCGCGCAACATCTATGGGTAGGAGGGTATAAGGCATTTTAGGAAGTGTTTCACTTTTTCATAATTTTTATCATGCTATGGAATGTGTCTTGAGATTTCCTATCTCCATTCCCCCTACCGGATAGGGGGAGTTACGTTCGGCTCGTAATGCAACGTAGGCATAGAGGATGTCACAGCTGATCTTAGACATGAGGTTAGACGAGAGTTGGTGAAGGATGTGCATTAATTAGAAAATTTGCTCCTTTGGATAGTCATAGTTTTCTTAGATTAGTTGATTATTATAGGAGGTTTGTTAAAGGGTTCTCATCTATTGCACCTTCATTGACCATGTTGACTCAAAGGAGCGCCAAGCGTGTTTGGTAAGATGAGTATGGGGAGAGTTTTTTTTTCAGACTTCGAATGATAGACTTACGTCGGCTCCTATTTGACTTTACTAGGTGGCTTAGATGTGTTGGCGGTGTTGAAGAGGTTGATTGCTAATAAGATAGATTTTTTCTCCCAAGGGAGAGATAGTGTAATTTGATACCTAAATCGATTGTATATTTCAGATGATGATGGTCTTAAGGATATGATTATGAGTAAAGCCCATAACTCTCATTATTATTTTCACTCGAGATCTACTTAGAGGTACTAAGGTTTGAGAGAAGTGTATGGGTCACATGGTTTGAAGAATGATATAGCCAAGTTTGTATCTGAATGCCGTAGTTGCCAACAAACGAAGGTAGAATACCAAAGACCTAGTGGTTTGACTCAAGATATTGAAATTTCTATTTGGAAGTGGGAAGGGCCGAACATGGATTTTGTGGTAAGTTTGCCTCGGACCGGAAAGCAATTTGATTCAATTTAGGGTACTATTAATTGAATGACTAAGTCGGCTCACTTCTTATCAGTTGAGACTTATCATGATCCAAACCTAGGGTCTAGACATGACACGGCAAATGAGAACCCAAAGGAACCCAAACAAGCCTGTTAGTATATCAACTACGCATCCTTGATCATGGAAGCAAAGTAAACAACAAGAATAGATAATATAAAAAGAGAAGCGCGACTAAGGTAAATCTTGAATATAAATAAAGCATAAGAGTCAAGCTCATAGCACAATAACATCATCAATATCCAACATATACCTCTAACTTGGAATGGAGCGAGCGCCAAGACACTTTTTGGGCTCATCCTCATAATGTCAAATGCTCTACACAAAGAAGTCTTACAATATCAACAAAAATAGATAGTTTCCTCGAACTTGAGAACTCACTAAGCTTGTCTTTGAAGTATCTCACTAGCCACATGGGGGATGATCAAGAGGACCTATGGTCCCTACATGGTGATATCATCTAGGCATAAAGTATGCATTAGTATATCTGAATGTACTAAGTATGTTGGATGCAATGCAATAAGACATAAGCCAATATAGTCAAAATGCATAGTAATAGGCAATAGATAAGTGAGATCTCAATATGGCATCCATGATTAATGCTTGAAGTAAAACATGTTGTAAATCATTCAACTTGCATAGAACATAATACATGTGCAGGAAGAGACCCTAACCGACAAAAGTAAGACCAAGTAACTACAACTTGGAATCTCGATGATTACCCCTCATTGGTAGAGAGATAGTCTACCTGCCAAGTTAAACCATACTTCACCTTACGGAAGCCCATCCCATTTCAGAGAGGTAACCCCTTTTACGATAACTCATCCCATTTCAGGGTGGAATTCATTAAGAAGTGCACTAAATGGATTCACCAGTAAAGAAAGGGTAAAACATAATCATATGTAGGCACATAGTTTGAGGAAAAGAATATGAACCCATGAGGATAGTCCATGCCACATCTAATCCATTGGTGCTAAGTCTAATCCCATGGAATAATCAAAATAATCATACTTTAACAATTTGTAAGAAACATGGAAACAGGACATGAGTAGCTCCAAAATATCTTTGACCTCTAATGGTGACCCTAACTTTAAAACATAAGAATAGATCATCATCAAACATTACCCGTGCATTAACATCAAAGGACCAAAAGAGATAAAATCTTTGAAGAAGGGCTTAATTTGACATTTACAACATCATAGACATGTTCATGAATTTAATACATTTTGGAAACCCAAAAACATCATGAAGTCACTTGACTCATAAGTCATGCAATAGATCATCAATAACTTTAAGAATCCTTGAAAAGTATTTTATCAAACACATGATGGATTCATGATTTTAGGTCAAAATCATGCAATTCAAGAGTGAAATAAGATGAGAAAACTCAATGCAAAGCAACCCATCAACATATTGCAAACCCTCATGTGGGGTATCTTGAAATCCATCATCAAATCTCACAATAGATCATAGTTTCATATCTCAAAACATGCATAGTCTCAATAAATATAATCAAATCATGGTATAAGCTTGAAATAGATAGTCATGCATAATAGATCAATATTTCATAAAACCCCAACATAATTTATAGTCATAATCCATAATAAGAGATATCCATAGAAGATACAACTTAAAAACATATAATTTTCATAAAAAGGGAGATTGGGCTCCAAGGGTGAAAGGACCCAATAGATAAAACCCACATACTTAAATTTGGGGATTGCTTGATGTCGGCTTGAAGAGAACCTAAAGCTTGAATGGAGTTCTTGAGATCCAGAATTATACTTGAGACACTTGAATTTGGATGGGAATTTTTGATAAAATGGTTGAGAGGTTTTAGAAAGGGTTTTTAGAGTGATATGGAGTTGAAAAATGGCTAAATATGAGATATTTCATGTGTAAATGGGCATGGGGCCATGACCCCATTGCCCTTAGGCCGAAAGAGGAAATTAAGGAAGTGCTAACACTACTCTACGATGGGCCCACGTCGCGGAGCCATCGCGAACCCCTACTGGTTTGCGAAAAATTGGTGAAAATCACTTTTCGCTATAGGTCTTCTAAAATCCAGATTTACCCATCCCCTATTTAATGTTCTCTCTGATCAATAATATGAAGTTGAAATTTTTTATATCACGTACAAATTTTGAGATATATGCAAATTATGATTATGTGAATTTTTGAAGCACACTTTTGGGGTGTTTCAAGACTACTCTCAATGTTGAAAATAAATGCGAAGTTATGTAATTTAGAGTTTGTTGACCAAACATTATGCTAATTTTATTATGTTATATTGCGGTATCCAACTTACTTCTCACTTTTGGAAATCATCTCAAAGAGGGGCTTGTCACTAAGGTGAAAGTGTCACTTTTCATCCTCAATTCGTTGAGCAAGCCGAGAGGAAAATTCAAACTTTGGAGGACATGTCAAGGTCTTGTGTGTTGGAATTCAAGGTTAATTGGGATGATTATCCACCAATTATTGAGTTTGTTTACAATAATAGCTTTCATGTTAGCGTGAGTGTGGCGCTGTTTGGGGCTTTCTTTGGTAGAAGTGTAGGTTTATGGTGGGAGATTTGAGTTAGATGAGATGACTTCTATAGGCCCAAATTTAGTGTTGGGGGCTACGGAAATAGTGGAATCGGTTAGGGAAAAATAGAAGATGGTTCAAAGTCACCAAAGGTTTTTAATTGGATGTTGGAAAGAGGGGATCATGAGTCTCGTATTGGTGATTGGGTGTATGTGAAGGTCTCACCTATGAAGCGTGTAATGCATTTTGGAAAGGAGGGCAAGTTAAGTTTCCGGTATGTAGGCCCTTATGAGATTGTTGAGCCATTTGGGAATGTGGCCTATAGATTGGATTTGGACTTGGGTTTGAGTTCTATTCATTCGATTTTCTATGTGTCTAAGTTGAGAAAGTTGGTTGGTGGTACTAGTGTGCTATTATGCCTTTGGAAGGCGTCAAGGTTGAGGATAACTTATCTTATGAGGAAGTTCCAATTGAGATTTTGGATAGACAAGTGGAGAGGCTTTGCAATGAAGATCAATATATTGAAAGTGCTACATGGGAAGTGGAACCAAGTATGATGTGATGATACTTTTATCCTTTCCAATCTACTCAAGCCTATGACATTAGGTTCTTCCCATTCTCAATGATCCTAATTCTTTCACACTTGAGCCTCATGAATGATATGCATACATGTGCATGAAAATGATTTATTTCCATGATGTTTAAAATTATTTGAATACGTTTTGATATGAGTCCTAATGACGCGATATGATAAATTATGCATTATACCTTGTGATTAGAAGTTTCATGTTCTAATTCAAGCCTTTCAAGCCGTGTTCTTCCACATTTGAGGAAGAATGTTCCCAAGGGGGAGTTGATGTAAGGAACCAGATTTTTGTATAGCTTTAGTGACGCTTGAAATTTGGTTTCGAAAAGATTTGGGCCAAGGTGACTCCTTATGGAACCTCCAAGTTCGATATAAGTTTACCTTCAAGCCTTCAATTCAAGCTTATTTATGTTGTTTAAGGCCATCATGAACCTCCTACATCAAGCCAAGTTCAAAGGATTCCATTGGCTGAGTTTCTCACAAGTACCGATTGAAGGGTCAAATTTAAATGGGCATATCTCTTAGCACAAAATGAATGTGTGGCCCACGACTTATCAAATTAAATCTCTTTGATTTAGCTTTCCAATGCACTTGGTTTTACCTCATTTGAAGATCAGATGAAGAAGTTATTACCTTTTTCGTAAATTCTATCTGGACTATACGGGGTCTTCACGACCCGTGGAGAGGGCCGTGGGAGCTTCGGGTGAAATTTTAAGGGACATTTTTGTTGGGGCATTTTTTATATTTTGACCCATCCCTAGGGCCTTTTAAGACCTTTAAGGCCCCTTTACATTTCTAAACATCTCCTACACTAATTCTAAACCCTCATTCAAGACAAATTCTATCAAGTCACTCTAAAGTCTCTTTCAAGGAACTCTTGCAGATCCAAACTTGGGACATCAAGGCAAATGCAATTCTTCTTCAAATTTCTCTTGTAACTTCTTCATTTAGTCAAGGTATGTGGGTTTGATCTTTGGTTCCTTTCAATCAACGAGACCCAAATCTTTTCAATCAAAATTTCATGAATTTAAGCTCTCTTTGAATATGGATTTTCATTATTTGGATTCCTTAAATTAAATTGATATATGGTCTGTACATATTTTATTAACTAGTCTCGGGAACGTGCGTTTCACATTTATTTCAAAATATTTTCATAATTTTTGGTATTGTAAATAACATATTTTATCCTTCAAATCTATTAATATTTACTTAATCTTTTTTTATATCTTTCTAATTAAAAAAATACCTTATTAATTATAAAATTGCCTAAAAGTGCATAAAATAAAAATAACTGACTTGTCACACCCCGCCCTGGGGTCGTGACCAGTGCCCGATAGGGACATGTAAGCACATACTAAGCCAAATTTCTTTATACGCCTAGTCTGGAATTCTACCGAAATTTCGGCAGAGTTTCCTCTGT
>JAABOM020051767.1:0-15650 GCA_011800125.2 Solanum clarkiae | reverse complement strand
TAAGATTCGTAGTTGGATAAGCACATAAGCATACTAAATCTGTTACTGCTATTGATTGAGCGTGAAATTAATGCCCTATGATGAATTAATCGAGTCGATGTGTCAAGTTGATTATGCTTAAATAAGTTGCTGTCAGTGTGGTTTTGTTCGTTGAAAATTGGCTGAAAAATACTATTCTGTGAGGGATTCCATTATCCCAAATGTGAAGTCTGATTGTTACTTAATCGACTCCTGATTTTATATGGAACTATTATACTGTTTTGCTCTATATGGAATCAGAACCAATTTCATGAAGCTGGTCCTCTGTTCTCAATCAGTTGTTCACAATCCCAATTTCGCTTGTTCTGATCTTGTGGGTTAAAAATGCAACGTCTTGCACATCTTTTCTCTATACGCAACTGCTGACTATTTTGGTTCTGTGATCTGTGACATTTTATTTGTCTTAGTTCATATGAAATGGCTGCTGTTTTCGGGGAGTTTGGTCTGAAACCATGTTTTATTAATTAGACGTACTCTTCAACTGTCAAATTTTCGTCTCCGAAGCATGTTGTATTGTACTGCCTGCTACGCTGGTAAAATATATATATGTGCTGTGTTGCCTCTATGACATTGAAACCTTCTGTTGACCGTATGTTGTTTTGAATGGAAGTGAGTGCCATATTCCATTGCTTAGCTATTCTAATAGCTGACCCGAACAAGGTTCGTTGAGTCAAACGGAAAAGGATGATCCTGTTCTTTTAAGAATAGTATATACTCGTATCTGAGGGCAATACTTGTGTCTCTTTCGAATGTTTGATAATTTCACAATTGAAATAATATTATGTGCTATATTTTGTTCACTTACTAATCTATATTTACTCATTTCATTGCATGAAAATCACTTTGGAGTCCGAATGGGCTCCTCTCTCATCGATTGCATCGCAAAGGGGGGCCATGGAGGCCCAAGCATTCTCTATTCTAGTCAACCCAATCCTAAGGAGAAAGAAGCTGTTAAGCAAAGGCGAAAATTAGAGATTAATCGGATAAGGATCACTTTACCTTTTCTTTGTTTACTTTATCATATGTATATTTATATGTGATTGGCTGTTGCACTAACTCTATTGGTTTAAATTTAATTAAATTTCCTGATATTAGAAAGCCACTTGTGTTTTTATTTATGTTTATCTTTATTTCAAAGTATTTGCATAATAAGATAATAAAAAAAATAAAAAAAAACAAAAAATGTGATTTTATTCAAGTTTGGTCAAATCTAAAAATCAAAGTCCATGTTTATTCAAATCTTTTCAATTTTTGTCAAAGTCTTCTAAAATTAATTAAGTTCAAATTAATTAATATTTTTCAAGTCAAAAAGTTAGTCAAATTTTCATAATCGCCGGATAACCGCATTTAGCGGCCATTTCGAATGCCTAAAACCTTCTCGAAATGGAAATATGAACCCGAACCTGATCTCTGGATTTTTAAAAGATTTTCTCTGTTAGGTCTTTTGAAAATATTTTAATGGTTTCCTAATTATCCGCAAAATTAGGTGGCGACTCCATATCATTTCGAATTTCGAGGGTTAATTTTGCTCAAATCAATTGAGTTTTGAATTGATTCTCGATTTTCGAAATAATTTTCAATTTCATTTTTAAAGTCGGTCATTTTTCGGCGTAACAACCGTCTTAAAAAGTGAATGTTAAGTATCAAAACTAGTGAAAGTTAAGGTATTTATTTATTTTCTCTTTATTGATATGGCTAACATTATGAAATTTGAGTATGTTTCCGTTCATAATTTGGGAAAGAACTACCTTTTATAGGTATTGGATGGTATGTGTCTCGGAGACACCATTGAGAATGAAAATAAAGCATCAAAATAAAACTATGTTAAAGTTACGTGATATTATGAAAAAGTGAAGGTTAAGTTTCAAGGCTATTGAAGTCCAAGTCAGTTTCTTACTTGGAGTCCAAGTCAGGTATTTTTCTATAATATAAGGGCTTCGTTCATTGTAATATACATCTGAATATTATTCAAGAGCAATAAGAAATATTCTCTCTTCTCCTCTACTTTATTCTTTATATTATTTTATATAGTTTCATAACACATTATTAGCACGAGACTCTACCGAAGAGTGAAGGCTAAGTTTCAAAGTTAAGGTATTATTTATTTATTTATTTATTTTATCCTTATTGATATGACTAACCTTGAGAAACTTGAGTTCATTGCACTAAATAGTTTGGGAAAAAATTTTCCTTCATGGGTGTTGGATTGTAGATATCTTGGAAACATCATTAAATAATGAAAATAAAGCATCAAAATAAAACTGTGTTAAAGCTACAATATTCTTGTTTCATCATCTTGATGAATTTGACAGTATTAATATCTGACAATTAAAAATGTTAGGTTCAAGCCCATCAATTTATGGCGTAAGACACCTTTATATGGATAAGACACTGGATTCAAGTCTCAATGCACCATATTAATGATGTAATGATGACTAAAGCAAAATAATGTGCTTTGCGTGAAAAATCATAAAATATATTCCATTAAAATGCTCCATTCTCTAAAATAAATGTGGTAGTAGTGGATAATGTTTAAAAGAAGACAAGTGATTGAATAATGCATGTGAACATGGAATAAGGAACTAAGCTATCTAAATTGATATGCTAAGATGATTGTGTTCCATTCTTGAAGAATAAGAACTTTTTGATAAGTGTGCTACAGATACAGATCCATTCTTTGAAGTGAATATGATAGTATTTAATAAAAACTTCTCAATATGAATGTGCATATCCTAAAATTTGAGTTTATTATTTACTTGGCATATTAAAGTGGATTGTTACTAGTCAAACACTAAAACCTATTATGTACTTATATTGAACTAGATATTAAATTGATCTGGTAAATAAAGATATATATTGTTAAATGTTACAACTACTATTAGTTTGTATTCTTATTTGTTTTATATTTATATTGAAAATTGTGTACCAAAAAAAGGAATTCTTGACTATTTATTGTACACTAGTTAATATTTTTTTCTTACTTGAAGAAAAAAAAGCCAAGTAATATGCCTTATTTGCATAATTATAATAAGTTGATTTACTATGTGCATATATCCATTATTTTATTGATTACTTGGTGGAAGATAATTAATAATTTATTATACTATCTTACTTTTACTTTTTAATAAAATTTAATAGATTTTTATTTTATTTTATGTGAAGACAATAATTCTCAAAGCATGTTATCTAAATGTGAAGGTATTTGCTTGATTGATTCTGGTATGACACATACGATATTAAAAAAAGAGAAATATTTTTCTCATTTAAATATGGGCAAAAGAAATGTTACAACAATTTCTGGTAGTACTAATATGATTGAGGACTTCAGAAGAGGCATTATAATTTTGCCCAAGGGAATTAAACTCATCATAAATGATACTATGTTTTCTCCAAAATTTCGGAGAAACTTGTTAAATTTTAAAGATATTCGTGCAAATAATTATCATATCCAGACAATGGATGAGATGAGTATTGAATATTTTGGTACACCAAGAATGTCTCTCGGAAGACATGTGCTATAGAAAAGTTCCCTGGTTTATCATCTGGTTTGTATTGGACAAGAAATAGTGCAATTAAAGCACATTCTTTAGTAAACCAATTACTGATTTCAATACTCTTGTACTTTGACATGATTGGATGGGACATCCTGGATCTATAGTGATGAGACAAATTATAGAAAATTCAAATGAATATCCACTAAAGAACCTCAAAATTCTTTTAGATGGTGAATTTTCTCGTATTGCTTGTTATCAAGGCAAATTGATTGTGAGAACCATCACCAACGAAAGTTGAGATTGAGTTCCTTGTGTTTTGGGAACATATGTGTGGGATATTTATGGACTTATTCACCCACCTAGTGAAACTATAAGGACCCGAATTTTTATATAACTTTAGTGACGATTGAAATTTGGTTTCAGAAAGTTTTGGGCCAAGGTGACACCTTATAGAATATACAAGCTCGGCCTAAGTTCACTTTCAGGACTTCAATTCAAGCCTATTTTTTTTTGTTTAAGGCCATCATGGGGTCTCCTATGTGAAGTCAAGTTCAAAGGAATTTCATTGGCTAAGTTTTTCATAAGTACTGATAAGCGGGTCAAATTTAAATGGGAATATCTCTTAGAACAAAATGAACTAGGTGACCCACGATGTATCAAATGAAAGCACTTTGAATTAGCTTTCCAACGCACTTGGTTTCACCTCATTTAGAGTTCGGATGAAAAAGTTATGCTCGTTTTCATAATACCCTCCTGTGCAGTGTTGCCCCACGGGCAAGTAAATGGACAATGGGCCTTTAAACGGATCGTGGGAGTGGTATTGGGCATGAAAATTCCATTTTTCATCTAGGTGATGGGGCACGACCAATGGCATGGGCCGTGTGGGTGGCCGTATAGTTGGTGTATGTGGCAAAGTTGGCGTGGGAGGGAGCTTTTTGGGGATGAGATTGGGGAGGGGAGGGGGACGGCCAGGCTCACTAGCCATGTGGCATGCCACTTGCTGTATTGCCAAGCGTAGGGCTCTCTTTCCATTCAAATTTTCTTTAAGTTAGGGGGCACAGACAGTAACACAGACAATGTGACTTCACACGACCCGTGGTGCCCTCCGTTTAGGTGAACTTTGCTAAATTTTTCTAAGTGTTGAGCCAAGTTTCAATTTCCAGAAATTTTCTAAGTGTGGGTTCATGGGAAAGTAAATGGACCGTGTGGTGCCACACGACACATTTACCCTCTAGTCAAGTGGCTTCTGGTAAAAATTTTCCCCGATTCATCAATAATGTTTTTGTAAATTCGATTATTTCTATTGGTATTTTGGGAATTCCTATGCTACTCTAAAGTCATCTAAAGACCTAAACCTATTTCAAATATTCAAAATCACTCTTCATATTTTAAAAATCCTCTCAAAATCTTTCCGCAAAGAACTCTTGGAGACTTCAACATTTGGCTAGGGAACTCAATTCTTCTTCAAATTCTTTGGGGTTTTCTTAATCTTAGTGAAGGTATGTGGGTTGATCCTTAATTTCCTTTCAATGAAGGAGATCCAAAATTATTTATAAGAAATCTACATGAATTTTGTTTACTTTAATTTGGTGTTTTGAATTTTATGATTCCTAAAATTCTATCTATGCATAGATTATATTTATTTGATGATTTTATGGAGATTTAGATCATTATATAAGGATTTGCTTTGGGTTTATGGAATTATAAGTACGTATGTCCTCTTTAAGACTTGTTTATGCATAGGTGATCTTATGTTGGATTTAAATATGAATTTAATAGTGTATTTAATATAACTTCTCAATATATTGTTGAGTTTAGATCTAACCCATGCCTTCTTCACATCATTCATAGCATGTGCATTCATGATATTGGACTATTTTGAGAAATTATGTTATCGGTTAAGCCCAATTGTGTTCTATGACATGATTTTGATAAAATATTGGATATGACAAGAATGTGATCACATATATGTCTATGATTATGGCTCTTTAGGTATTTTGGGTGCTTGCTTGCACCATTTTGTATATGAATGGGCTATTCTTATGCATGAGTAGATTGACTATGAAATTACGTTTTGGCCTTTAAGCCTAAGAATTCATTGAAATGATTTTGGGAAGTGACTATTATTTCTTGAAAGTATGTGTATACAAACATACACACGCGCGCGCACGCGCGCGCACATACACACACACACACACATATATATATCTTATGTATGTATGTATGTATGCGTATATTATAAGTATTCCTGTAGGATGTTGACTTAGCACCGATGGAATGAGGGTTCCGCTCTCTTTCCTTGAGCTATGTGCCTACCATAGGTTCCTTTCTGAAATGGGGATGCCCATGAAAGTTTCCTCCGAAATGAGGATGCCCATAAGGAGAAGAAATGATATTATATGATATGTTATATGTGAAAATCCTATCCGAAATGGGGATGCCCGTAAGGTGAAGTATGGTTTATCTTTGGAAAGTAGACCACATCTTTATCGATGTGGGGATTTCATTGGGATTCCAAGTAATAGCTCGCTTGGTTTTACTTATGTCGGTTAAGGTCACATCCCTACTATATATGTGAGCATCATTTGCATTTCATGCATCATTAATTTCATGGCATCTTGTTATATTACATTCCTTGCTATAAATCTCCATCTACGTTATGTGCCTTGCTATCTAACATCGTATGCAGGTTTTGGAAAGTTACATGCATTGCACCCCACATACTTAGTACATTCAAATGTACTAATGCATACTTTTTCCTACATGATCTTACCATGTATGGACTATAGATTACTTTCATCCACCGTTCGATGGCTAGATTGGATCTTGAGACATTAGTTATAGTAAGTCCTATCTTCCAAGGACAAGCCACTATTCCTCTATCTTAAGTTGCTTTTATTTATGTTATCTATACTTTGAGGGTGAGCTCAGAACATGTCTTGGTACTCGCCCTATCTTATGACTAGAGGCATTGTTGGACATCTTGTAGACTCTCGTCAGATCTATGTGTTATGTTTTGTATTTGAACCTCATGATTATGGTTATCCTTTCGATATGACTATTATGGATTGATTATGGGAACTTATGATATATATGTATGTTTGATGTGGAAAGGTAGAAGATCCTAAGTTCCGAATTGCCCCCATAGCATGAGTCATACTTATCTGCCCCTTAGTCATTATATGCTATATACTATGTGAATCTATCATAATCCCTTTCCCTAAGATATTCCCATAGCATGAGTCCTTCTTTCCCATCCCTTAGAACTATGTGTATAATTTGAATGTGCTTCCAAGCTGATGATGTGAATTTTTGTACTTTGAGGCTTGTTTGGGGATTCTCGGGTTTCCATTTGCCATGTCAATTCTAGACCCTATGTCTGAGTCGCAACAGGGATGGTACCAGAGCTCTAGGTTTATAAATGGTCCTCAGAGTCCAACATGCCGAGTCAAGTAGAGTCTTATTCATTGGTTGATGTGTGCCACATCTACGGGTAAGAGGCTACAAGATATTTTAGGAAATGTTTCACGTTTTCATGATTCTTATCATGCCATGGAATATTTCTTAAGATTTCCTTTCTCTATCCCTCCCTACCCACTAGAGAAAGTTATCTTTGGCTTGTAATGCAATCCAGGGAAGGAAGATGTTGTGGCTAATCCTATAGATGGTGTCAAAAGAGGGTTGGTGAAGGATGTGCATTATTTGACAAGCTTGCTCCTCTGGGTATTTGAAGTTTTCTTGAGTTAGCTAGTTACTATAGAAGGTTTTTTTGAAGGTTTCTCATCTATTGTATTTCCATTGACCAAGTTGGATCAAAAGCAGGCCAAGTGTGTATGGTTGGGTGAGTGTGAGGAGAGTTTTCAGATTTTGAAAGACAAGCTTATATTGGCTCCTGTTTTGACTTTACTAGGGGGCTTGGATGGGTTAGTGGTGTATTGTGATGCTGCTCAGTTTGGGTTGGATTGTGTACTTATGCAATATGGTACAGTGATAGCATATGCACCGAGGCAATTGAAGGTGCATGAGCGTAAGTACATGACTCATGATCTTGAGTTAGTGGTGATGGTGTTTGCCTTGAATATTTTGATACACTACTTATATGGGGTGCATGTTGACATTTTCACCAATCATAGGAGTTTGTAATATGTGTTTACTTAGAGGGGTCTTAACTTGAGGCAAAGGAGAAAGTTAGAACTCCTAAAGGGCTACGACGTGAGTGTATGATATCATCCCGGCAAGACAAATATTGTGACCAGTGCTTTTAGTAGACTATGTATGGGAAGTGTGGCTTATAGGGGTGAAGGATAGGAGGAGTGGGCCAAAGATGTTTACCGTTGGGCGAGATGGGGTGTTAGGTTGATAGATGTTTTCATGGTCAAAATGGGGAAGAGTGTTGGGTGGATCTTAATGTAAGAGCTAGGCAGGATCTAGATCCATCGTTGGTTATGTTGAAGAAATTGGTTGCCAAAAATAAGATAGAGGTTTTCTCCCAAGGGGGAGATGGTGTAATTCAGTACCAAGAACAATTGTATGTTTCGGACGTTGATGGTCTTAAGGATATGATCATGAGTAAAGACCATAACTCTCATTATTCTATTCACCCGAGATCTACTAAGAGGTACTAAGGTTTGAGAGAAGTGTATTGGTCACATGGTATGAGGAAGGATGTAGTCAAGTTTGTCTCTGAACGCTATAATTGTCAACAAACGAAGGTATAACACCAAAGACCCGGTGTTTTGACTCAAGATATTGAAATTTCTACTTGGAAGTGGGAAGAGGCAAACATGAATTTTTGTGGTTGGTTTGCGTTGGACCCGAAAGCAATTTGATTCATATTGGGGTATTGTTGACGGAGGACTAAGTCGGCTCATTTCTTATCGGTTGAGACTACTTTCAATGTCGAGGACAATTCAAACTTTGGAGGATATGACGAGGTCTTTCATGTTGGAATTCAAGGTAAATTGGGGTAATCATCTACCACTAATTGAATTTGCTTACAACAATAGCGTTCATGCTAGCATTGGTACAGTGCCGTTTGAGGCTTTGTAGGGTAGAAGGTGTAAGTATTTGGTAGGATGGTTTGGATTAGATGAGATGAATTCTATAAGCTCGGGTTTAGTATTGGAGGCTGTGGAAAGAGTGGGATTAGTTAGGGAAAAGTTGAGGATGGTTCGAAGTCATCAAAGGGGTTTTACTTAGATATTGGAAAGACTTTGGGTGGATGTGAAGGTATCACTTATTAAGGGTGCGATGCATTTTGGAAAGGGGGGGGCAAGTTAAGTTTCCCGATATGTAGACCCCTCATTAGATTGTTGAGCGATGTGGAAATGTGGCCTATAAATTGGATTTGCCTCTGAATGGGAGTTTTATGCATTCGATTTTCTATGTGTCTAGGTTGAGGAAGTTGGTTGGTAATACTAGTGCTATTGTTCTTTTGGAAAGAGTTGAGGTTGAGGATAACTTGTCTTATGAGGAAGTTTCAATTGAGATCTCGGATGGGCTAGTGGAGAGGTTTCACAACGAGGATCAACATATGGAAAGTACTACATGGAGAGTGCAATCAAGTATGATGCAGCCATACCTCTATCCTTTCCAATCTACTCAAGCCTATGATACTAGGTTTTTCCTTCTCCAAGTAGTCCTAGTCCTTTCAATTCTTGAGTCTCATGGCATGACATGCTTACATATGCATTAAAATGATTTTCATGAAGATTTAAATGATTTGAATACATTTTGATATGAGTTTTAATGGCTTGATGATTTTCAAATGATGAATTGTGCATTGTACCTCATGTTTGGAAGTTTCATGTTCTAATTCAAACCTTTCAAGCTTTGTTCTTCCATATTCGAGGACGAATGTTCCCAAGGGGGAGATGATGTAAGGACCCGAATTTTTGTATAGCTTTAGTGACGCTTGCGATTTGATTTTGGAAAGTTTTGGGCCAAGGTAACACCTTATGGAACCTCCAAGCTTGGTATAAATTCACTTTCAATCCCTCAATTCAAATTTATTTATGTTGTTTAAGGCCATCGTGGGTCTCCAACATCAAGTCAAGTTAAAAGGAATTTTATTGGCTAAGTTTTTCACAAGTACCGATAGGTGGGTCAACTTTAAATGGACATATCTCTTACACAAAATGAACTGGGTGACCCATGACCTATCAAATGAAAGCTCTTTGAATTAGCTTTTTAACGCACTTGGTTTTACCACATTTAGAGTTCGGATGAAGAAGTTATGCCCGCTTTTTGTAACACCCTCTTATGCGGTGTTGCCCCACGGGCAAGTAAATGGGCAGTGGGGGTTTATACGGACCGTGGGAGTGGCCTTGGGCCTGAAAAGTCCACTTTTGATCTAAGTTATGGGGCACGGCCAGTGGCACGGGCTGTGTGGCTTGCCACTGACCGTGTGGGTGGCTGTATGGTTGATGTGTGTGGCAAAGTTGGCGTGGAGGGAACCTTTTGGGGCTAAGTATGGGGGGACGGCCAGGCGTAGGGCTCCCGTTCCATTCAAATTTTTTTTAAATGAGGGGGCAGGGGCAGTCACATAGATCGTGTGACTCCACACGGCCCGTGGTGCCCTCCGTTTAGGTAAACTTTGCCAAATTTTTCTAAGTGTTGAGCCAAGTTCCAATTTCCAGAAATCTATCTAAGTGTGGGTTCACGGGCAAGTAAACGGACCGTGTAATACCACACAACCTTTTTACGCTCCAGTCAAGTGGCTTTCGGTAAAAATTTTCTTTGATTCATTAATGGTGTTTTCGTAAATTTGATTATTTTTATTGGTCTTTTGGGAATTCCTATGCTATTCTAAGGTCATCTAAATACCTAAAACCTATTTCAAACATTCAAAATTACTCTTCATATTTTTAAAATCCTCTCAAAAGCTTTTCACAAAGAACTCTTGGAGACTTCAACATTTGGCTAGGGAATTCAATTCTTCTTCAAATTCTTTGGGATTTTCTTCATCTTAGTGAAGGTATGTGGGTTGATCCTTGATTTCATTTCAATGAAGGAGAACCAAAATTATTTTCAAGAAATTCTACATAAATTTTGCTTATTTTAATTTGGGGTTTTTAATATTATGATTCCCAATATTTTATTAAAATCATGTCATAGAACATAGTTGGGCTTTACCCATAACATAATTTCTCAAAATAGTCCAATATCATGAATGCAAATGCTATGAATGATGTGAAGAAGGCATGCGTTAGATCCAAAATCAACAATATATTGAGAAGTTAAATTAAATACACCATTAAATTCATATTTAAATCCAACATAAGATCACCCACGCATAAACAAGTCTTAAAGAGGACATGAATACTTATAATTTCATAAACCCAAAGTAAATCATCATATAATGATTTAAATCACCATAAAATCATCAAATAAACACTACACATGCATAGATATTGGATATGACAAGAATGTGATCACATATGTCTATGATTATAACTCTTTGAGCATTTTGGGTGCTTGCACCATTTTGTATATGAATGACTTATTCTTATGCATGCGTAGATTGACTACAAAATTACGTTTTGGTCTTTAAGCCTAAGAATGCATTGAAATGGCTCTGGGAAATAACTTTTGTTTCTTGAAAGCATGTCTCTCTCTCTCTCTTTCTCTCTCTCTCTCTCTCTCTCTCTCTCTCCCTCTCTCTCTTTCTATATATATTATAAGTATTCTTGTGAGATGATGACTTAGCACCGATGGAATAAGGTTCCAATATCTTTCCTTGAACTATGTGCCTAGCATAGGTTCGTTTCCGAAATGGGGATGCCCGTAAGGAGCGTTGCCTCCAAAAGGAGAAGAAATAAAATGATATGATATGTTATATGTGAAAATCCTATCCAAAATGGGGATGTCTGTAAGGAAGGTTGCTTCATGCGAAATAGTTATTCCCGTAAGGTGAAGTCTGGTTTACCTTTGTGTCAGGACCCAAGCCTAGGGCCTAGATATGACACAACGCAAAGGCAACCCAAAGGGACCCCAAGCAAGCCTCTTCGAACATCATTATACATCTTTGATCGTGGAAGAAATAAAATAGCAATGAAAGAGTAGAAATAAGGATAACCGGGGCTAAGGGACATCATTTATATCATAACAACAAGAGTCAAGAGAGAGTTAATGCTCATAATATTACACATGACGTGTCCAACAACACCTCTAATATATAGATAAGAGCAGGGTCAAAGACAAGTAACCGAGCTCACCCTCATAGTCAACATTTACATAAATGAAAGGTAGTTCTAGAATATAGTA
The DNA here is from genome assembly GCA_011800125.2 of Solanum clarkiae. Taxonomy (NCBI): domain Eukaryota; kingdom Viridiplantae; phylum Streptophyta; class Magnoliopsida; order Solanales; family Solanaceae; genus Solanum; species Solanum clarkiae. Next base: position 3,852 of record JAABOM020051767.1, on the reverse strand, counting down.
AGAGATTATAAGCAATGTCCCCAAAGTAGAGGACTCACCAACAAGCTTGAGTGGAAGGGTACTAGCCACGTAGATGACGATGCTCAAGCGGGGCTTTGGTTCCTACATGGTGACATCATATAGGCATAGAATATGCATTAGTACGTTTGGATGTACTAAGTATGTAGGATGCAATGCAACAAGTGATAAGTAGCATAATGAAAATACATATCATAGACAATGAATAGACATATAGCAATATGGCATGTAGGAATGATACTTGAAGTGAAATCATGCTTATATAGAACATAATACAAATGCAAGGAGTGACCATTCTTAGTGCAATCCAAGGCCTACCACTTCCTTGGAGAGGCGCATGAGGTATAAACCCCTTCATGAGGTTGATAGAGTACAAACCCCCCAACAAGGTTGATGGAGTACAAATCCCCCAACAAGGTTTACAGGTACCAACCCCCAACAAGGTTGCATGGGCCTGCCACCTCCCGAGCGAGGCGATCGAGATACAAACCCCTCAACAAGGTTACTCAAGCCTACAACCTCCCGAGTGAGGCATGTTCATCCCCAACACTATAGATATAATATCACATATATACATTACTTTCATCATCATATAGATACATTCGTTCTTCATCATATATAAACCTTCTTTTTATCATCATAAAGTCATTCAACTCATAAGACATGCATTGGACCTTCAATTCCTCAAGAATCCATAATCGAACATTTTATCAAAGACAAGCGTTGGACCTTCAACTCTTCAAGAATCTATAATTGTACGTTTTATCAAACACTTGGCGGGTGTATAGTGCTAGTGTAAAAGCATGCAATTGAAGAGTGTCATCAGTCTAGAAAATCCAATGTAAAACCATCAATGGATACTTGTAACACCCTCAAGCAATATACATCAAAATCCTTTATCAAATCTCACAATAAATCTTAGATTCATAGCCATAGTAAAACAGTCACAATTTCATACACCCCAACATAGTGTGCAGTGTATTTCATAATAAATAAGACCTATGAGTAAATCAACTTTAAATTATGCAATTTTTAAGAAAATTAAGCTTAGGAGTCATGGGTGAAAGGAACATATGAAAGAAACCCACATACGTTAGCTTTAGAGATTAACTTGATGAAGATTGGAGATGGAGACTTGAAGCTTGAATGAGAACCTTGAAATCCAGATGAGTTTGAGACTTGAATTTAGGAGTAAAATATTGGCTAAGTATTTGCATAAGTATAAAGAATTGTTTTGAATGATATGAGGGTAAAATATTGCTAAGTATACATATTTCATGCATGCGAACACTTAGGCCCAAGATCACAAAGTCTTGGACCGAGATAGAAAATTGGACAAAATTTAACACTATGGCGCCCTTGGCACATCACACCAGGGGCGCGAAAACCTCTCTGAAAATCGTATTTTGCAAATTTTTAAATTTTGATACGGTTGCTCTTAAATTGGGGTTAGACCTATGTTCCACTCAATTTGACCCCTGAACAAGAATATGAAGTTGGATTTTTGATGTCATGCACAGATTTTGAGATATATGTAAATTATGATTCCCAGAACTAACAGGCACATTTTTGAGTACTTTTTGGGGTCTTTTCACTTTGGCAAGTAGACCATCTCTTTATCGATGAGGGGATTTCATCCAGATTCTAAGTAATAGCTCGCTTAGTCTTACTTTTGTCGATTAAGGTCACATCCCTACTATATATATGAGCATCATTTGCATTTTATGGATCATGAATTTAATAGCATCTTATTATATTACATTCCTTGCTATAAATCTCTTTCTAAATTATGTGCCTTGCCATCTAACATTTATGCAGGTTTTGGAAAGTTACATGCATGCCACATCACATATTTGGTACATTCAAATGTACTAATGAATACTTTTGCCTACATGATCTCACTATATGTGGACCGGAGATTACTTTCATCCACCATCTGATGGCTAGATTAGATCTTAAGACATTGGTTATGGTGACTCCTATCTTCCAAGGACAAGCCACCATTCCTCTACCTTAAGTTGCTTTTTATTATGTTATCTTTACTTTGAGAGTGATTCCGGAACATGTCTTCGCCCCGTCCTATCTTATGAGTAGAGGCATTATTCCATATCTTGTAGACTCTCATCGGATCTATGTGTTATGTGTTTTATTTGAGCTTTATGATTATGGTTATCCTTTGGATGTGACTATTATGGATTAATTATGGGAAATTATGATATATATGTACGTTTGATGGTGAAAGGTGGAAGATCCTAAGTCTCAAATTGCCCCAATAGCATGTTAAGTCGTACTTACCCGCCCCTTAGTCATTATGTGCTATATGCTATGTGAATCCACGCTAATCCCTTTCCCTAAGATATCCCCATAGTGTAAATCTTACTTTCCTGTCCCTTAGAATGATGTGTTTAATTTGCATGCTGCAACACTCATTTATCTCAGACCAACAAATTATCATAAACATTCTCCATTACAACTGGTTTTGGGTCAAAAACCTAATATATCCCATCTAAGAATTTTGAATGTGTTGCATATGTGCCTATGGCACCACCACATCGCACAAAAATGAAATCCCAAAGAAGATTAGGAATATATGTTGGGTTTGAATCACCCTCTATCGCTCTCTTGAACCATTAGTGGTAGATATGTTCAATGCTCAATTTGTGAATTGTCGATTTATTAAGAGACTTTTCCCAAAATTAGAGGGAGAAAATAATGATATCAAAAGCGAAATTTTGTGAAAAATCATTATTGTCTCATCTTGATCCATGTGCTTCTCTTTGTGAGCAAGAAGTACAAAAGATTATTTACATGCAAAATTACAAATCAAATGCCAAATGCATTTACAGATCTAAAAAGGATCACAGCTCATTTCTATGAGAAGTAGAGTAGTTGAGAAGAAATAAAGTTGAAATTTACTCCCCGAGTAAGAAATCTAAAATTTGTTCATGTAATAGTAAATAAAAATTTACTGTAGCAAAAGGCACATGTCATGCTAAACTTGACATTTACTTATTAGACATATATTAAAGAAATAAAAAATTCTTTGAGATTGATTGTTCTCATAATAAGTTGATTGGATTAACTAATATTGAGACTGAATTCCCTAAAATCTGAAAGTATGAAAAGGTAAATATGGGCCCATTCACCATCACGTGATAATATAAATGGATGCATCTATAAGATGATCACATGTGCATTTATTGTCAACCTAAAGTTTGACATTCATAAAGTTGTTTATGCAAGATAGTCGAGTTAAGAGCACAACTTTCAGAATACGTAATCAAGATAATTCATCTTGATAATATTGATAAATATCCAAGTTAATTGACACTAAATCCCTTAGATAAATGATCAATCATTGCTTATGAGAACAAAGTTTCATGATCTGAAATATGATAAATTACATATAAAGATATGCATTGGACCAATACATTATGATCAAATTCCCCCGAATTGGTATACGGTCAAGGACCACATAATTTCTATCTAATAATTTTGATATGCTATATATGATTAATAAATATACCGTGATGCATAAAAGATGAATTTTCCAAGGTAGATGAGAATATATGTTAGTTTGTCTAACATAAGGGGGAGATAATAAGAAATTAAGAATTGAAATGCTCTCATTGAATGTTCCTGAAGGACACAATCTATGACATGCATAAAACATGCAATCGATTCCAAATAAGATAATTCTTGAAAGGAAAAGGAGCAAATGATCAAAATGGTTCATAATAAAGAGGCAATGTGCTCTTGAAGAGCTTATGACATAACACTTCATGAAACCTCATGAGAGGGGTAGCTACCTGAAAATAATGAAGTGATGAGATC